>OZ010738.1:46817629-46965129 GCA_963932295.1 Tipula lateralis
TTTTTTGTTATTTCCAACTTTGATAAGTTATATGCTTTGTGATGCCACACGCCGCATTAACAAACGAGCGTGCAGCTTTCAATTTACTCCATTCCACGATGTTGGCCTATTTTTTGTGTCCACCTCGTCCGAAATCGACACTGTGAGGTAAATTTAATTTGACTTTTTGTTTTATTAATTTTACCATTGTTTGTGCAAATAAAAGCGATTTTCTTTTATTTATTTTTCATTATGAAAAAAGCACAAAGCACAAATTTAATTTATGATTTTCATTTTTTGTTGTTGTTTTTTATACTTTTCTGGGAAATAGACTAAACGTTCTTAAATGTAATTCTTCATCATAATTTTGTTGTTGCGGTACCACTGTTCATCTTATACAAGATACACTCGTACTACACACACACGTATAGGTTTTCAGTGGTATTAAAGGATTTACATTTTCCATTCTTGCTTCTTTCTCTGTGTGTGTGTGTGTGTGTGCTGAATCTGTTACATTTTCACACTTTTGATTGGTGGCGCTATTTTTCATTCTTTCAACATGGTTTCATAAGCATAAAAGTTGTTTTATTTTCTATTAAAGTAAAATGCTGATTTAAATATTATAATATAGCGTATACAGTGATGGAAATATTTATAACTTTTGTATGTTGCCAGCACAACGGTTATGCATGATTTCCGCGACTCGATTGAGCAGCAACAACAGCAGCAGCAGCAGTGGCATAAGCCAATAAAGTATAAAAATAGAAATGTACATAACCTGGGAAACTGATACAACAGATCTTTTGTTCAGATGCGAGCTGTAGTTTAGTGGGAAAATGATACAAAAAAGTGTATGTACATGGAATGAAACTCAACGAGGCATCAAACCATTTTCAATTGGATGGACGAATTTGTATTCTTTATAGATATGGTACAAAAACAGCATTTTTTAACGTCTATCGGAGATTACCATACACATAAATATGCAGACTGGATAATTTATGTTTTCCATTTAAGTTTTCCAACTTTTTTATTGACAACATAATCGGTTGGGTGAGATACCACATGTTTAATGTTATTTTATACGGAGACGGGATTTGTATTTAAATTGCTATTACTTACCTGCCCTGCGTTTTCTGCAGGTTGAATCGTTCGGTTAAGGAACCCCACCAATGAACGTTTCAGTCCCTGGAAATTAAGTTTCTTCTGATTGACTATAAACTTGTAAACCTTGTATAGAGAAACTATCGAAATTTGCTCAATGACCCTAGTTACGTGTGGTCAAATACAGATGGCACTTTTTCTTGGAAAATCAAGATTAAGAGAGAAATATCTGTATTGCATAACATTTTTTTGAAAATAATTTCTACTTTAGTGGGAAAATTGTTAGTACTAATAACCAAGAAGAAGTCAGTTCAAATCAATTAGCAATACTATTTTCGTATTATGTAGCGTTGCTTGGTATGGTAAGCTAAATTGCTTAAACAAAACCACCAAGCAAGCTCGAATGGTAGATATATTTGTTTTAATCAATTCCCTCATCCAATCAATGCCCTCATCCATCGCCCAAGACCTTACGCTCCCGCTACACTGGGGTCACCTGTACAGCATCGAAAAAAAATATATATAAAAACAAAACAAATGCCGCGGTTGGGGTTAAGTCAAGTTATTAACCTTTTTCTCTTTTTCATAAAAAAAATGCTGCGAGAAACCACCAAGAGAGGCACCAGAAACAGGGAGAAGACAAATAGTCACGATTCCGGCGGAGCGAATACTTCGTGAAAAAATAAAAAAAACAGTAAATAGATGGCAGATATGGCAGAGATGTGGCGAAAATCTCGAGTTGCTGAAAATGGAGATTCGCGGAACACCAACCAGGGGGGGAAACAAGAGCCGTGATGGTCAGCAAAAAAATAACGAGATGGATAGTATAATTTGGACCGTCAAAGGTGACGGCGAGGAAAAACAAAACTTAAAAATAGAAAAATCAAATGGTGGATGAAATACTTCCGCATCCAAACCTTTGTATGATTTTTTTTATATTGATAGTCTAAATATCTAAGTGTACTTGATACAATAAATGTAAATTTATAACGTGTTAGTTTTGGTGTTTTCTTTCTATTTCGCTAGAGGTACACATTTGATTTGCGTTATTTTGTTGTTGGTGCTAAAACTGAAAGTGTTGTGAAAAAGAAAAAGAAGACTGTATTAGTCTAAAAACTTGTGAATTTGGTGTTGAGTACGATAATAGCCCCAATAAAAAAAAAAGACAATAAAAACATTTATCAACTGCATTATTTATTGGGGCCAGCATATAAAAAGACCATATAAAACGAAACAGCAGACAGTGATGGTGGATGTGGTGCTGGAGTAATCGAGCCAACGTTTTAGCCGAGAAGTACACGCGGCCCTGCAATACAGGTGAGTCTTCCCTTGAATTAACTTTCCCATCCATATTCTCACTCCCGATCCCAATTTGTTGTTCTGATCCGCACAATCACCTGATATAATTCGAGTTGCTTGGTGGGTTTTCTAGTGGTATTTTTGGATACCCCGGACGAGTCCACTCGCTCATACATACAAGAGCAAAGCCGGACATACGTGCTGGTAGACTGGCGCCCAACTTCGTTTTTTTTTATTTGTCTACCCAAACCACAACCAACGCGGAACGGCACGTTACAATTACAGACAAAACTGAATTTGTTAGAAGACAATGTTTCAGTTCCTCTAGAGAAGGTATGCAGAAAGCTTTGTTTACATTTATATAACTATTTCTTGGTGTACTGCTGAAGTATACAACCATAGATCCGATGGACATTGAAACAGTTCGATAAGTTCCCGTTTTAATTCTCTTAGAGGAAGCCTAATCGAGCCTTAAAAGAATACCATAACAAGAAAAAACCGATGACAATTGAAACAAAATTGAAGCGAACTTCCCTTTTGCAAGAAAAGAGGAATGCTACCGGAAGTAGATGTAATCTCGAAGCACATCTGGAAGCCATCAAACGCGTCAGTTTTTTTTAGCGACCACACATTCCTCGTACCAATCCTCAATATCGTACCTTTTTTATTCACCGGACATATAAAAATGATAATTGCAGTATATATGTTGGTTGTGTCTTCATCGACGTTTAACTAGTCAAATATTAAATAAACTACTGTAGTCTCACGTATGTGTGAATGGTGATACTAGCGGTCGAGTAACTTCGGGTAACGATCCTATGGGACGTGTTATATCTTCAATATAGGCTTACAATTTTAAGATATACTACAAGTAGAGATATAGGACTTTACGAATTAGCCATTCCGGTGCAATAAAATTATCTGAGATACGCTCCCAGATTTTTGATATTCCAAAATGTGCTGACAAAGGAGGTGAATAGGCCTAGTCAATCAGAAAAAAAGAAAGTGGGCGAGGTATTACCAATTTCCACTACCTTGTTTAATGATTAAACCGAACTAAACAACTCAATACATATTCCGGATCATTAAAAAATTCAGGAGATGATAAGTCAACAAGCAAAGATAGCTCCGAGGTAAGAACTGCAGGCTAATGAAGTTCAGATTATTTATGTTGATTATGCTCAATCATTGACGGCATGTGTGGCGGAATTTACAATTACAGGAGTTATACCAAATACTCTCCAAAGTCCATCCCGAGATACAAGGGTTGTTGTAAATCAGGAGCTACATACAAGCGTATGTCTTATCAGAATAAATAATGGAAATGATAAAATTACCCAAAAGGGTACTTTTTTATTTCATCTTACGCCTATTAAACCAGTATAAAGAAGTTCTAGAGATAATGAGTTTGGTATTTGATTTAGAACGATTAGTCCTGATAGAGATGCCCTAAATCGTGACAATTCCAATAACTTAGTAACGAATTAGATGAGACCAAATTTTTCTCACATTCGGCTGATTGGAGGTACTAGATTCATGCTATACTCGTCTGTGAAGAACGGCTCATTTTTCTGGTAATCGATTCAAGACTATGGTTACAAATTGAACATTGTCATTGAAAGAGTTAACTGTAGCAGTGAAAGAACAGGTGGCTGTATGTCCTTGTTAACTCCACGAACTCCATCGTTAAAGTCTTGAATCAATTGTGGATCATTGTCATAGATATTTTGTTCCACGTGACCTCAAAGAAAAAAAGTCTAATGGTGTTAAATCACAAGATCCAAGTTTGTTCACATTTTCGAGAAATAGCACGGTCAGGAAAGTTTTCTTGCAATATTTTTATAGTTTCATTGCTTGTGTGCTACGTAGCACCGTCTTGCTGAAAATAATCGTCCTCAACATCAATATATTCCGATTCCAGCTATAAAATATCATTAATCATAGCTCGGTTGCGTAATCCATTCACCAAAACTGTTGCACCAGTCTCAGGTCCGATAACATCACCAGCTCAAAACCCGCCCTAAAGAGTAACACGTAGAATTTTTGAGACCCAAATGTGACAATTCTGCAATTGTAGCCACCACTATAAACTGTAAATTTCGTTAGAAATTGCAAATGTGGGACTTACATTCAGAGCTTTTACCTATTGGAGGCTTTTCGGAACTTTAATTCTTTTGCCTCCAACTGTCATTGATAATTCGATTCTAATACAACATATCTGGATACATTACCAAGAGTGGGGTGAAGACTTCAAGAGGTATCATCACATACTGCGATAACATGGCTAAATTATATCAGCCCACCTAGAAAACAATCTGTATTCCTGAATGCAGACTTTCAAATCCAACTATTAGCTGTAGATATAAATGTTCAACAAATCTCTACCATCGCCCTGCAATATATTAAATTTTATCGTCTACAACAGAACACTAAAAATAAGATAATAATTTAAAGATGGTTTGACAAGGAAAATGCGACACAACTCAGTACCAAGAACAACAGAAAAAACAAAAGATTTTCATTTGTTTTTCTCTTTATTATACAATGCTACACTGTATACATATTGTGTCAGTGTGATTAAATTATATTCCACTTTCCATTCCGCCTTTTTCCCGTCATCATCTCAATCTCGTAAAAATTCTTTAAGTTTTCTTTTTCGTCGTCATTATCATCATCATCATCATCATCATGGTATATATAAGACAAGATAACAAAAAAAAAAGAAATCTTTAGTAAATTTATTTACGCGTACGACTGGAATAGAACAAAACTTTATTGGATTAAAGTGAGATGGGATACAAAGAAATTATAAAAACAAAGAAATTCACTGACTTTTGTTTTAAATATAAAAAAAAATGTTTTTTTTTAAGTAAAACTAAATTAGTTGAGATTTAAATTTTTTTTGTTTCATTCAAATGATTGACGTTGTTAATTAATCACAGCCTATTTTGATTAAAATTAATTGTCGTGTTCTTTTTAAAATCGGGGCCAAAAAGGATAAACATTAATTTTGCCTTTTGATATATTTTTTTTGGAAATATTAAAGTAAATTTCACAGTCTTTGGGGTCACCACTCTGTAGATTACATAAGGAATCGATCTAGGTCAAATTTAAAAACGTAAATCTGTTGTCTTCGAACACACAAAATCTTCAAACACATCAAATCATTCTGAGAATACACCAGAGTGTTAATCTGTGATAATATACACTTCCTTTCAAAATTATCGATTCTCAAGTGAACTTTATATCAATTCTCATAGATGTCACCGTGTGATTTGTCATATTAAACTTCATCGGATTCCGAATAGGATCCTATTCTTAATCTCTGGCAGATAACTGCTGTTTCCTCTTTGATGGCGGAACCTTATTTATTTCTAATATTGACCGTTTTTATAGGTTTCTCGAAAAATACCTTTTCCCCTAAAAGTTGGCTAAATCAAAGAAAAATATTTTTATTTTGTAGTCTTTGACCCCTAAAAGACTACAAAGTTGTTATTTTAATGTCAGTACACCAATATTTTCAATGTTTTCTTTACAGTGCATAAGTACTAGGCATACTATTGTTCGAGTGGTTGAATCTTCTTCCTTCTCCGATGGCTCTTATACTAACTTGTTGCCTATCGATTTCCTAATGTTTTTTATTGAAAAAGCACGACGTTTTCTTTACCCAATCGCTTGGAGAAACAATATCAACATCCAAAACTTCATGAATCAAATGGCTGTTCTGTACAAAACTTGTTTGGCAATCGGCAATCGACAATCGACGACTGAAGTTGGCATTGGTATATAAGATGCCGCAAACCAATGTCTCCATTATGAGTTGATTCAGCGTAATCGACGACCAGTTTCGGACAACAGAAGTAGCTTTATGGGAGTAAAATTAGAACCCAAATCAAATAGAACCCGAAGGGTGGTACAACAAGCCTTACCAATTTAAACTGAGTTAGCACGACATGAGCTACTGGAACTAAAACCATATATAGTGGTCTCAATATGGAGGTGTAAATGGCCGTCTTGCAAATCACTCCCAGCCCAGATACTATAGCAAGTAAATGGGCTACGACTTATAAGAACAATTGATTAGCGAATAGAAAATGTAAACCAGACAGTAGTAAATTCTAGAACGATTGGAAATTTACGCGTCTACGAGAAATATCGCGAAAGAGTCGTGAAGTGAGTAGAAAAACTGTTTGACCGGATTAAGACCACAGGATTAAGTAAGTGAAAAAAGCTACTAAACAGAATCGGGTAGCACTGGCCAAACTACGAAATAAAAAATCACGGTAAAATTATGCTGGCATTAGATAAACTTACAGCCGAAACTTAGAACACTACATTGGTTGACTTATACCAAAATGCGAAGTACACTACACGATTGATACATTTTGTATATGCATGATTCCAATATACCAGACTAGCGGTATTGGTCAGTAGTCAATTTGACAAGGTGTTACATGAGACATCTAGTGGTATTATTATGAATTATAATTATGAAACTTAACATTTATATTCTTGTGACAATTTTATCATGTTGTAAGTTCTCTTCTGTTGTTGTAAGTGTTAATATCTCAACGTGTTCTTACTTTGTATATTTCAGATGGCCTTAGATTGGCCTCAGTTGTTTGGGTAAACAAAATAGTAAAATTTCTTTATTGTAATAGATGAGACAGAAGACTCTATTATATATTTTAAGATGATCGGTCAATTCGTCGTCTTATACCGGTTACTGTTGAAAACTATGTCTGAGGCCGTTTGAAAGTTGTATTGTTGTACATGAATAAGGTATGATTTTGTTATTAGATTATTTTTGAAAAGATTGGCGTGTTTTGTTCGCCAGTTGCTTGATCTTCTTCGACGAATCACATTAAAATTAAAATAACGTGATAATTAAATCATTAAGTTCCTATCAGCACTGGATGCTGCACGGAGATTCTACTTCTTGTTAGGCAGTAAAAATTGTTGTGAAACTGGAAAGTCTACTTTACGAATGAGTTTTCACGTTTACGGACGAGGGACAATATAATATATACAGTGGTCTCACTCCTCCAGCCTGTACACACTTCCCTATGATCTGCACGTCTCGGGTAAATATAAAAACTTTTCACTTGTTTAAGTTGACTTCAACCACAAACTTCGCCTTTATGAACTTTGTTGATTCTTCATTTTTCCTGTTCACATATTTCAGAGACATCTTGCTAAATTTACCTGGTATTACCATCGTAGCTTTTAGTAAACAAAAAAATTGGAAAACGCATTTATCGTGACATATCATATGTCACAGTTGTCATCTTTTTTAAGTTTGTGGCTCATAAATTGAGTACACTGTTTTAAAGAATGGTTCGTTGGTCGTGGTGTCTTATATATTTGTATCTCAATACACTCACCCAGAATTAATTTACACTTTTCTTGATCCTGAAATCCGTTTCTACCCAAACTAAATCATTCTCTCTAGCATTGACATATCCGTTGGTTGCTATTCGAATTGTTTTGAAAAACACTGGGCCAATTTTCAACCAGCAGCTATGTGGTTCGCAGTGATAAGTGAACACAATCTTCTATTGGCACAATATATTGAGGAAATAGGTAATATAGTTTTTCTGTGCTAATGTTTCGGCACCATAATGTCCGAGGGCAAGTGAGCAATTATGTGCCAGCCTAGATCGAGTGAGTTAATTCCAACAACCTTTATATAACTAATACGCTATGTAAAGAACAGTGAAAGTGTTTATCATCAGATCATTCACCAGTTATTAAACTTAGGCAAACATTGATTATGAGAGAGAGCAACCCGAAAATAACGAGCTTTAAAATCAATTGGAATCTTTTTTAAACACAGTTAACAGAAAGAATTGGTTTGCAGAACCTTAAATAGAGATCAGTCCAAATAGATTGGGAAAGCACTCTCAATATAGTCAGGAAATAAAACGTAATGCTAGCTATCCAGAAGAATAAAGAACTTCTTAAAAATAACCCAAGCAAACGAAAGAGGGAACTACTACTTCGATAAATAAACAGTGTTAAATAAAAATTACACCTGTAACATTGAAAGAACTAAAATGAGAAGTGCACATAAGCCTCCAGGATATAATCTTATAACGGGTCAGATAATAAAAGTGTTTACCGAAGAAAGCGTTGAGGAAACAAGTGCATATAATTAATGCAGCATTTCCACTAAGATATGTACCACGTGGAGCGGTAGGTACCGGGTTCGAATCCCGATAGGGGCAGGATGCGAAAAGAGATTTTCAGCATCTATCGTTTGAGCGGTGTGATCGGTGGTGCGAATGAACTCGTTTGAGACCCAGTTGAGATTAGAATCCGTATACCGTCTCATCTTCCATGTCAGTACTATAGGCTGGCATGGAGCTATGCAATGTGCAGATAGTTTCGATGTAAATCGGATCTATAGCCGAAACGTAAAGTAATATAATGGGAAGTCACAATGGGCCAATATAGCCTAAGTGACAGATAACACTACACAAAAAAAAGATAATATGTACCAACACAATGGAAAGTTGCAAAATTAATTATGCTTAAGCCGAATGAACCTGCGATTATTAAAGGTTCTAAAGGATGTAATCAAAAAAATCACTAGAAAGCAAACAAATAAGTTCAATTATATTCCTGGAAGGTCTCGCACCAGGGCCTAGAATTTAAACTTCATCGAAATCTTTCGTAGCAATTTTTCAAATTTTTAACTAATTTATCAGAGAGACAGTTCAGAGTAAAATATGGGAATGAATACTCCCAATTAAAAAAACTTCCTTGTGGATAACAGCGGGAGTATCACAAGGGAGAGTTTTTGGACCAATCCTCTACATCCTATATACTAAAGATGTACCAATTACAGAAGCAACCAACTTTACCGATGACACGACAATATTTCCAACAGCAAAGAACATCAATAATAGTAAATTATAGAAAACTACTAACCTGATATGTAATTGGACAAAGAAATGCTGAATTGAATTAAATGAAGCAAAATCAATCCAAGTGAACTTTCCTTGAAGTAAATGCAAACACTGCTAAACATCTCGGCAGGACTTAACATGGCAAACACAGATAGAAGGAACGCATTAAAAATATGAGAGATGAATTAAGCATAACACAAATACTGCGATGTATGGTTAGTGCCTCAAGGTATACATTCGAAACGACAATTTCATCGAGATCTAAAGATCATAACTTCATAAGCATTCATCATGCAACAAAACATCTACAACATATAAACATGATTTAATCTCACCCGCTCCATTGTTCAAACTATTTTAGGGTCGCCTTTCGTGTCCCTGAAAAAAGGTTTAATTAAAGGTTCACTATTCCACTCAAAGTACTTCTTTCCTTTTACCTGGTTCTTTTGTCTTAACTCGTTCTACCATTTTGTCCACAGATTTACTCTTTAACACCTCCGTTTCGCAAGCGTATCAGCTCGTTTATTACCTTCAGTTTGTAGTTGTAATCATACAGATTTTCTACATACACATTTCCCTAAATACCCCTTCCCCGTTTTACTAACTCTAATCCACTTATAGGCAGTCAGAGAAAAGAACTACTTTCCTCCACCCTCCATTCATAGCCAACTTGATTCCTTCAATTATTCCAATCAAATGGGCATTCATTATACAGATAATGTCGTTGAGTCTCAACACTTTCTCGATTTAAATTTACACACCCACTCGATTCTGACTTATACTATAGCATCTGTACACACCGCAACGTGTGCAAAATATTTCAGTCGCATCATATATCTCGCTCTCCACAAATTACTCATTCATCATCGCTTTTGTTGTATCTCCAAAATTTAAGCTCACCACAAGATTGTTTGGAAGAATTTTTACACTCACCGGTCATTTTGGAAAATATGTCTATATTTTCCTCATTGATTTTTGACCGGTTGATGCTTTGGTGATTTGTTTCCCCTCACAATGCGGTTATCATTTCATTTATAAGACAATTATTTTTTGTAAGTACTTGCACAGTTTCACGCACAGTAATAGATTCTTTTTTGATGTTCAAAGGTCAGTCACCCATTTTAGACCACAGAGTATGTATTGAGGTCGAATTAATCGTCTCCAATACAACTCTGGTACATGCGGTTTCAACTTTCATTAATTTTTCAAATCAGATCTACTCTTTGAATTTGAACAATTAGTTTTAGAGGACACGATTTCGGATGATATCGGGTACACTCGGATGAGCTCCATATTTACCTTTACTTACCCGTTTTATAGTATTTAGTTTACTCTTGTCGTTGTTCAGTCTGCATATCTACTCTATTAGCTATAATAATCGATCAGTCTATAGACGGTGTAGCATGCATATCGATTACTAGCGGTGTAGCATGCATATCGATTACGCCAATTCTTCTGCACCATTACTCACTCTATACATCAAAATTCTTTTCATCAAAATTCATTTGGTCGTGAAACACTTTCGGAGTGACTAATGCCTACAGACCTACCTAAAATCTATTAGTTATAAAGTAAATGACTAATAATTATAAAGTTTGTCTTTGATAGTCCTTTTTCAGTGTCCTTCCCATCAGAAATTATGATGGTCGTCCCAAAATAATAAAAAACGGGAACAAGTGTAAGATTGAGTTGGTATACTGTGTTCAGTCACTGTGCGATTCAAAACATTTAAAACTCGTTACAACGAATGAGTCTCATTGTGTGGTAAGCGTCTCGATTGACATGCTGACTATTCTAATTTTGTTGCAGTTGTCAACTCTTAGACCAATAAGCCTCTCTGTCTTTATTGAAGCTCTTACAATTTTCCAACTCGGCAACTAGAAAACTCGGTTTTAACCATAAATCCAGTGTCATGTAGCATTGAATACGGGACCTCTATCGGGTTCTAGCCAACTTTAATAATAATAATAACAGTACTGTGTTGCTTAACAGACACAGGTATAGTTTCAGTTATCAACTTAAATCCAATAAAAAAAGCATTCAGCGGCGCCATTTCAGTCATCATGTCTCACTTAAAAATCAGTTTGTAAAATCTTATCTTTCGAATTTTTTAATCAATCTTGTGTTACGATTTAGTCGAGTGTTTATTCAAATTATAAATCCGGTTCGATCACTGGATTGTGAATATTAAACACGCATACTTTAAATTTCAACTAAATTTATTTCGCACAAAATTCCACAAATATTTCACAAATAATTATTATTACACTCATTTTTCACAATAATTATCACTAAAATTATTTTAATACTTTTCTTTCACTTTTTATCACATCCCGATATATTAACACTTTAAAATTCCAAATTAAACTGTCTCGTAACTCAAATGTCTACACCTATGTATACGACGTAAATCCTTGTGCATCTCTACACTTCGCGAAGTTTCGTTGCATCGTATTTGGTTCCCTCCGCCTATTTCATTATTTATTTTTATTTTGTTCGTATGTGTAAACACTTGGTTACAGTGTAACCCCAAAACTACTGCTATCATTTTTAACTTTGTTTAATTATCACAGGTGACATCTGTGATTCGTCACACTTGCTTAAGGTACAAAGTTTAAGATATTGTTATACTTCATACAGTGACATGTCCCCGATAAACTTAAACTACTAAAAGGATTTGGGCTTCAAGAGTCTATGCCTTGCTTGAATAATGCACATAAGGATAAGATCACAATGCTGGCCAATATTTATATACTGACATCGCTATAAATATTCAAACAGTAAAAAGATGTCACCCCAAGCAGTTATTAACAAACAGATGGGAGGGCTGTATACGATGTGTGGCGTTCTGAGCAACTCCAACAAATACAATTAAATTATCTCAGGCCACTATTAATAAATAAAATCGATATTTCTAGTTAAGTTCTTGTAATTCACTAGTACTGTCGCGGCACGACTGAACGTATATACGAATCGCACAGTATGGAGAACAAGTCTGCAGGTATAGCATATGCTTGATGAGATGGATTTGATCTTTTCGATCACGCAGTCACTCATTGACGTCATCATCATCAGATCGAAACCGACTTGTGGATTGCAAGATACAAGCAACAACTACTTCTACTACTCCAGGTAGAGAAACAACTTTTGTGGTGCGCCTACTGTAAATAATAATAATCTATGGGTAGTAACCGGATCTCAACTTTTGAGACCTTAGAACAGTTTTAACGATAATTGGTCTTATGATCCAGTTTTAACGATTGGTGCACATTGTGGTTCAACCCAACGAACGTTTTTACACACAATCCCTTTTTATGTCTTCCGGTGCCTGTTATATTTTGGTGAACGGCGAGAATTGAACTCGAGACCGCGGCGTGACGAGAAACTCTTTTAACCATTAACCTACAATCGGTGCTCCTTCTACAAATTGGACATATAATGTTAGTGGAACTGAACCGTAGATGGCGTTTTTTTAGAGGTTCACATCTTTAAGTTGTCAACACTGTTTTGTTTGACGGCTGATATTTCCTTTCTCATGTTTGCCATTTCATAATGAATAGACTCACACCAGAGCAACGCTTGTAAATTATTAATTTTTTTTAATCAAAATGTGGATTTTGTTCGCCAAATTCATCGAGGGCTTTGCGATCTATTTTAAGGTCGTCGTAATCGTTCATCAAAGCGTTTAATTCGCTTGACTATGGATCGTTTTCGCATCTAGTAGGACACCCAATAATACGCATCTAGTAAGACATCGAATAGTGCGTCCCGAACAAGTAATAAACACTGTACAGTATATCGTTGAGGAAGATCAAAATCGAACAATTAAACGTCGTTCTCAGCAACTGGAGTGTCCATATCGACTTTTAAAAAATCAAATTGTTTAAGAATAAAAGCAATCCATTTTTGGTTAAATGAATACGTTAATTAACAGAATTGTCGGATTTGTAGTGAAGATAATAGACAGGCCCTTCCCCAATTAACATTACGTCCAGCGAAAAAAGTTTTTGATATGCTTTATGAACTGGGAACATGCCACCCATTGAAAGATATTTAATGAAAGACTTACTGCTTGTAATGGTCTCTTTAGTTAGCCATCGAGATCTAACTGCATTTGATTATTTTCTTTGGGAATATATGACTTAAAAGTCCACCTGTCTGATCGCCGAGACGATTGAACACTTATAACATAAATGCTGGGACAATTAGACCATAAAATTCACTTTCATAATGACCAAAGTTGTAGTACAACGAATTTTGCCCACAACCCTAGATTATGAAAAATCTGAAAATATTTTCGAAGCTCCTGACAGATATGGCAAGACCTTCGTTTATTCATTAATTTTGAGTATCCTGACGATCATCTAGCCAATAAACTAGCCAATGAAATGATTCGGTTTTATATTATAAAAAATATGCACACTTACTTTTCTCAGATGATCGTCTTAATTAGTATTTATCCCGATCCAATAATAATATCATCCGGTAGATACTGCATCTGTAATTAGAACGACAAGTAGGATGATCCGATTAATAAGTATTTCGAAAATAATTAAAAATTTTATTGTATAGATTTCGCACAGGTAATAAATATTTTCGCGGAAAATCCATATAAACAAATCATACGTGTATATAGACGAACACCTGTTTGTTTATATACGAGTATGTGTGTTCGTATATATGTACACAAAAAGTAATAAAAATAATTATTAAATTCACTTAATTATTCTATTAATAAATTGTATAAATAAAATAAAAGCGAGAGGAAAATGTATAAAAGCATAACACTTAATATTTATATATTTCGCGTGTTAATTTTCATTTTTTTTTCCAAAACGATTTTTTTTTATTTACCCACTTTTTCCACAACTCCCCGCCACCTATGTAAATATATAGGCAATATTGCCTTTATTCAGACTTATCGGAATTTTCCTCTGAAGTTCGCGTATTTTTGTTTATCACAAACTGCCTAATAAAATATTTTGTTTTTATACACTTCACAGTGTTTTCATTTTATAGATTTTCTTGGAAAATTTTTCTTGTATACACTCGTGATCTAGATACGTACATACATACAATATTATATATCCGAATACTTGTTGCCTGTCAAAATATGTGGAAATATTTCCAAAAATTTTTATATACATTTATCTTAATTGAATATAAATGAATTCCGTTGGGAAGGTGTGAACGAGCCAAGGTTGTGGTGGGTGGGTTGGAGGATGTTCATATATATATATAGCTAAAACGGAAAGTATGATTGAGTTATGCTTTTGTTTTTATTTCAATGCGATACGACATACATACATATCAAATCTAAAGGTGTTGTGTATGTGTGTGTGATGTTTGTTGTGCTTCGGTTTCATAGAAACGTGTTCGATTTGTTCGTACAATGGTAAAAAGAAATTTAACAGAAATACTAAACATCATGATCGAAATCTAGGCAATAATATCTGGGACCATTTCCTGCCTGTGGAGCTAACGTGGTTTACGTTCTTCTTTCTTATAGTGAAGTGTTAGATGTGCCAACAATTTGACTTGAAATGATCACGAGCCACATTGGTCTCTACGCCGTCTCTTATAAGGTCACTGTATTATACGTGCAGACTATCACAAACAACTTGACCGAGCCAGCGAACTCGGATTTGATTCTTGACTTTGTGAATGAAAGAACCCGTTATGTTCCATCAAATTTGCGTTTTGATTCTTCTCTCGAATGTTAAATAGAAGTATGTTTTGTACTTATCCGTTTAAGTTCAACTCCAACATCCATACATGTCACTGGATTTCTCAATACGCTTAATAAGGTTGAAAAGACAGTTCCACTGAGTTATACCTCTCCAATTATCAAGAGCTCTGAATCAATGCAACCAACTCCAGATGAAGAATTTTTTCTGTAACCTCTGCATGGCCGAAGTAAATTCTTCATATGATGAAGCCTCAATGAACGTATTCACATACAACTTGTGAAACACTTCAACAGTAGGTAGATCAGATGTTGAGTGACCCGCTAAAATAAACCACGTGAGTTGCGCTCATTGCTAAGTTGTTGTATTAAAGACCCTAACCTTCCACCAATAAATTTGCTTCTGTCTATAAATTCGGACAAATAAATCATTTTTAGTCTTAGTTTTCACTATACCGAGATTTTGCTGTCTTGCATTGACTGGTAATTAGATCACTATATGCTATAGCTGACCCGGTCTTGAGATTTTCCTCCCGTTTCTTCATTTACCGAACTTTCACAGGGGCATCGTGTTGTTTACTCTCCTGTCCTTTGACTCGTACGATAATTTCCATCGTAGTTTTGTAATGACATAATAATTGAACAACCCGAGCCCGATCTTTTGAAATCAACACATGGTGTTATCAACCAAATTATCAATATTATTGTAAAATGATTCGTTATCCTGGGTTTGGCTTACATCAGTGGACGCATGTACACAGCTCATCGATAGGTTGATTAATCTCATATACAAGCGTAGCATCCGATTATCGACTGCTTGGAAGTCTAACACAACCATTTTTCCCTGTGGCCTCATGAGGAATCCCACACCAAGATTTCCAAGGTCCTCTCCACTGTGTACCAATGTGTAGCCTTGGGACAAATTGTCTCCACTTTGGAGCCATCGAGTTTCTTGGAGAACTAGCTGTTTCAGCCAACTCTTTCATACATGTGATAAGACCGTCAAACGCCATGTTATGCCAATCCCTAATGTTATGTCCCGATTTTGTAGGTAATATCAGTTTTCGAACTTTGTATGCGGGTCGTGAGAACAGCGATCCAACCAGATTTATTCATCTCATACGACAATCTCTGGTTACTGTGTTGGTATTCTATTGGTCTTATGTTTCCTTCGAAATATTGACAAAACACAGTCCTCCCAACGAATTTTAACAAGTGGTGTGGAATATTTTCGGTTTCTATTCCAGAAAAACTACAGAGAATTATTTTATGATACGGTATTTCCACATTCAAGTTCTTCAGTGTTAGAAACGAATGCCTACAAAATATTCCGACATGGTTACGACTAAAAACAGTACAAGAACTAGACAAAGAGGTTCAGATAGCCGCGTAGAGTAATACTACAGGAACAGCACACAAAACTATTAGTAAAAGTTACCCAAGGCAAATTCGGAACCTGGTCCTAGAAAAAAGGCTCCTATCAACGAAGTAATGACTCATGGACTAGGGATAACAAATCAACAGCTGAAGAATTTGCTGGTTATCTGGTTGATATTTTCAAACCAAATGAAACCAAATCAGATATTATAACCGACAATAGAAGCATCGATTATGGCAGAATAATCCCTCTAATAACCCAGAAAGAAGCTATTAGGGAAATAAAATTCAATCTGAGCACAGCAAAGGCTTCTGAATATGACCTTTTAACGGGAGAAATTCTAAAGCAACTACCCAAGAAAGCGACCATTTAACAAACTCACTTGCTTAGTACTGTTATTAGATTACGGTCTGCTCCTTCTGCCTGGAAAGTTGCGGAAGCTATGTTACCGAAACCAGGTAAATCGCCCAATGAAGCTAAATCGTATCTTCCGATGTCCCTGCTTCCTATAATTTCAAAGATGAAACACTTTTTAGAGTAAGACGAGAAGTATATTATTCTGGACTGCGAGGGATATAGGCAGGAGTTCCACAAGGCAGCGTTCTGGACTACATCCTATACCTACTATATATACAAGTAATATACCACAATCCGATCATGTAGGCATAGCAACGTTTCCTGACGATACCGCTATACTAGCCACATGGCAAACTGTAAAAGACACGGCGAATAAACGTCAATGTGCAAGTGACGATATTCGACAGTGTACAATCAGCTTAAACGATGTGATTATGCACTACAAGAACTCTGCTAAATACTTGGGTATGACAATGGATGTAAAGCTTAAATGGAAAGTGCATGTGAAGAAGAAAAGAAAAGAGCTTGATCTTTAAAATAGACAATTGTACTGGCTTATTGGACGAAGGTCAAACTTAAGCATATACAACAAAATACTGATTTACCATTAGGTCCTAAGGCCAATCTGGCTATATTGTATTCCGATTTAGCACCAAACTTATACAAAACTTCCAGAATAAGGTACTTCGGAGGTACATTCGAAATAGTGATTTGGGGAATATAAATCTGCGCATTGCATAGTTCCATGTCAGCCTATAGTATTGATATGAACGATGAGATCGATTACACCGCCCAAACGATCAATGGTGAAAAATCCCGTTTTACATCTTGCCCCTATCGGGATTCGAAACCGGTAACTCCCGCTCCAGAATGTCAGCGTGTTACATGGTCGCAAAAGTCATATTGTATTATAATAAATATTTCACTGTCACCGATTTTACCCTATTGCCCAAAAATGGCATAAGAAGCAATTGTGTGAAAAAGCTTTCCTTGGGCTTTTGACCAATAATGTGCACCATCCAATACGTACTATATATAATGGTCCTTAAGGTCTCGATGAGACGCGGTTTTAAATTTTATATAATTTCTTCTATATGTGTTGCAGTGGCTATGCGACTTCACTTTTCAGTCCATCACAGTCACTTTCACGTTATTGCTTTGATTTGCAGTGCGTTAATAGTAATTTTAATCAGCATTTAGGCTAACCTAGCCTCCAAACGTGTACGAGTACATATCTCGACCATTTAAATTAATCAATCGTACTCATGAAAATCGATTAATAAATTGGTATTGCAACCCTCTTGCTAATAAATAATTTCAAATACAAAGCTTTTCGCATCCTTTTTGTTTAATGTGTGTTGTGGAAATATCGAAAAAAAAATAAAAGCAAAATCAAGTATTTTCCAAGGATAAAGGAAAATGATGGAAAATAAAAAGAAAGATAATAAATTTTATTATCAGATATTATTTCTTTGTTTTTACAGGAGGGTGAGATATTAAAGCTCCAACAACAAAGCAGTATAATATTTTTTTAACAACTTGAAAGCTTTGAGAAAATAAAACAAAAAAATTAACTTTCGAATTTTGATGTTTTCCGAGGCTTTATTGTCAATAAATTATATTTTGTATAAATATTAAATATATATATATATATATATATATATATATATATATATATATATATATATATATATATATATATATATATATATATATATATATATACCAAGACCTCGCTCTGCGTCGCAGATCGGTTCCAAAAATTGGATTGTAGGAATGAGGTCGGTAAAAGCTCACCTCATACTTTGCAGAAATGTCTAGGCTGTTGTGTCAAATTAAAAGTATTTTAAATTCACGGTGATTATGGCCAGTTTCAGTGGACGACGATACTTACGAGGCATTGGCCGAAGCTCATTTTTGGACGGGATCAACAGTAGAAATAGTTTGGGATTATGATCTAGATGTTAAAACGACAACGCGATTATCAAGATAGCAACGTTGAACGGTCTTGAAGGCTTTCGCAAAGATTGTTAAAATAAACTGCAGCACTGAACCAAATGCACATGTATTGTAGATTATATCAAAATTGGAGAATTATTCCAGGTCAAAGAAGACAATTTACCTTTTCGCAAGTGGGCGATGGGCAGAATTGTAGCACTTCCACCAGATTCAGCGGGCTTAACACGAGTAGGCACAGTTACAACACAAGTCAACATATTCAAACGTCCAATATTCAAAATATGTGAGTAACCTCTAGAATAGTTATCTATTGATGTACTGATGACATAAACGTCAATGTCCTAGAGTATGTCAAAGAAGAAAAAACGATGGAAAGCAACGATTAGTCCAAAATTGGATGAACTGAATTTTTTGTGGCAATTAATGCCAGTAGCTACAGCAAAACACACATTAAAACTCCTTTTGTTGTTGGGATCATTTGTTGAAAAACATTTTCAAAGGTTCATGAATCAAACTCGTGGTTTTATTAATCGAACTCAGTTATTGTAACGTAAAGTTTCGCTGCTCAACTATTTCTAGCGGACTACCTTCTTGTCTATCTGTTTCTACCTTTACTCTTTATTTTGGGGCTGAAGACTCTCCCAACTCCATCGTCCAACAGGTCCGATTTACTTAGAACCATCTGCACATTGCATAGCTTCATGCGAGGATTCGAACCCAGTACCTCCCGCTCCGATTGCCGCAGCTTTAATCATTGCGCCATTTAGTCGGTGGCTGTCTTCTTTGTTAACATATTGTAAATCCAGCATTAAATCCTAGTTAGACATGTCGCAGATTGTTATCAATTCGTTTATGTCAGTCTTATCCGTTCCTTCAAAATAACATACTCTATAGCTAGCTAGGTTTGTGATTGCTTGGGAACAGCAGGTCTATCAACACTTTCTAGAACTTAAGGATCATTTGTTTTTTTGTTAACACATTCTGGCCACGATTTGCGTTAAACACCGTACATACAGGATGATATAATCTAAATCAACGAATCTGAAATAATTTCTAGTACCTTCGTGATAGTAATTATTTTCCAAAATTCTTGCATTGTAGGCTAATCGATACCATCAATTTCAGTTAAAATCCGCTTAAAATTTTCCAGAAATGTGGTATTGAGTGGCAGAAATATAAATTTGACATTTTGGGACAGTCCTTCTAAAATCATAATCTACCAAACGAACTAGAAGTCTAACTTCTCTTGTTTGCAATAAGCTTTTTTTTCTTGAAAAGCTGATTCTTTGAATAGTCCCTCTTAGCTCTATTATTTTCTGATTGATAAATCAGAAAGGGTTAAACCTTAAGCCAACCACCTAGAACAAGAGTCAATCGATCTTTGCAAGCTTTATCCTGGAGCAGATTATATACTGTTTTGGAAATGGACGTTCTTTTTGGTAAACGTTTCCAAAATTAGCGAATTTTGTCGACATCGAAAACTTGCTGATTTTAATCTAAATAGAAAGTAAGGACTCAATTTTTCGCAAAGAGCTGCTTCTTGTACGAGTTATCGTATTTGCTTCGAATGTTGTTACACCTTCAATGGCCTCTTTTATTTTATTTCTATCTCGAACTTGGTAACGACGCAACATCGAAACAACGCAAAACGAAACGGCGTAAAGCGAGGTCTTGGTATATATATATACATATATATATATATATATATATATATATATATATATATATATATATATATATATATATATATATATATATATATATATATATATATATACATATATATATATATATATATATATATATATATATATATATATATATATATATATATATGTATATATATATATATATATATATATATATATATATATATATATATATATATATATATATATATATATATAAAGATTAAGTATATTCGAGTGTTTAATATGTTATGACGTCAAACGTAACTGAGAAAAGGAAAAATATAACTGTGGAAAAGCTTTGCTGATGCGTTAAGCACAGTACATGAGTATATATGTGTATGAAAATATTACGTTGATATTCCACCGATTGAGTTCACAAATCAATATAATCATATTATATATGTTTATGTGTCTATAAAGTACATAAAATTGCTTTTAGCATAAATACTATGCAAAATTGATGTTGAGCATAATAAATATTATGATTGAAACGCTATATATGCATATATGCGCGGTGTTTAATGCCGTTGCACAAACACAATACATATATGTTGTCTCTGCGCGTGCTGTCAAGATCAGAGGCTTAACAATTTTGTCTAATCGAATTGCATGTTGCCACAATATGTCGATATCTGTATGTATAAAAATCGAATCGTTTCCTATATTCCCGATTGAATATAAATGAACGTATTATAAAGAAAAAATTGATATAGGTACGGGAGTATAAATACTCGATGCTATAATCTACTGTCGAATATAAATTTGATTTTGATAACGAAAGCAAATAAAATCGAAATTTTGAATTTAAAATTAATTGGATATATATGGTTTGTTGTTTTGATTTGTAAATTTTGAGGGGGTGGGTGGGCAACACAATTCATTGATAAAATCCATAATTTATATTCGAATCTCGGTTGTGACAATATATAATATTATTCGTTGCTAGGGGATTATGAACAGGAGGTTATGATTTGAAATATATAATGTTGATTTATAGGTTATGGGGAACTTGCTGATTTGGATGCTTGAATGATATGTCCGTCATTCCGAGTGGTTAGGCGACTCTCTTGAGTATTAGACTGTTTTGATATAACTTTTCTTTGGGAGTTCTATCCAGTTTCGATGGAATGTATTACACGTGTAACATATGCAGTGATCTAGGGTTTACTTCAAATTGGGCAGTTACATGAGCAATATATACATATGAACAACGCAGATTATTTATCTTGAAACATGTGGGCGGGCAATCCTAGCTCTAGTATGTTTATATATCCAATGAATATTACTAAAACTTATTGGGCCGTTTCAACAAAATTTTGCTGCCATCAGGACAATGAACGGGTTGAAATGACCAAAATCCATGAATTACGCTTCTAATTGCTTTCACAATCACCATATTCTCCAGACTTAATCACCTGCAAGTATTTATTTGCCGTTTTACCAGACTTCTCACCTCGTACTATTTATTTGAAATTGAACCTCCACTACCGTCTTCATAGTGAAATTTTTTCGTGTGTCTCGAGATTGCAATTATAAAGTTGGCGCACTATGAAATAATTCGGCATTTTATGTCTGTCTCTACTTTCAGTTTTCCGGCTGAACCACTTCCATCACTATTGCAGTAACTTTTAAACGGCCTACTTTGCACCGAAGCCAAACCGACAACAATAGGCCAAATATTAGATGTAAAGTAATCCAATGAACTCCAGATAACCGAATACTGTTTAATTTCTGTAAATGGCGTTCGCATTGGATAGATCATGATTTGAGTATTTGACCTCTATACGGTCTGTATTGAACGGTATTAGATTACAACTGTATCATATGTTGCATAGAAGGTTGATCTCCAAAACTTTTATTAGTGTTTCCAGTTCCACATCGACATTAATACAAATTATTCCTTCCGATCGCGGAATGACAGTTGTTTTTAACTTATGGTCCACTATTAGTGTGTGGAAGTACCGGCAACGAGATTAATGATCATCACTTAGAAGTTTGGCGGTCTTATCACATGTATGGAAGAATTTCGACTGAAGCTAGTGGCTCTCCAACATACTCGATTCAAAATAATGATGATTGTTTCATTACTTGCAATCACATCAGCTTAAGGCACTATTCACTAACAGTTACTGACGTATATAGTGAACCCAGCGATACAAACTAAGACAAGACGACTACATAAATGCCAAAATGTGAGTGAAATAGTCATTCAACTGGGGAAACAGCATACAGTCCTGAAGGAGTTGCCAACAAAACGAAATATCTTCTTGACTACTTACACCTGATAGCACTACACACCTGAGATTGGTGAAATAAAAAGTTTTCGAAATTTCAGTATAATCCAGGATGCCTGCGGATAAAAAATAAAATCAATAAGCATACTCAGCATTTGAGAGAAAAAATACAGCTTGAAAAAATGATACATAGGGTTTTTACCTGCCTGCATATAAATTCAAGAATTATTACAATAAAGTGAGGATTGATTTTATAAACCAACAGATGAGTTTATTTTATATTGGTCCTTCGAGCCATCAAACATATAAAATGAAGACGGTACTTCAACAACAAAGCGAGCGAGGAAGCTGCTTTTAACTACTATAGCGAAGTTTCACAAACAGACAAGCAACACACATATCCGTCAGCAGTTGGAGAAAACCCAACAGATGACGATACAATTTATTCAATATATCGAAATGCGGATAAAGAGTGCGTTGTCCAGAAGGATAGTGATCCAATCATCCATACCTGATTGTGCCGACAAATACAGAGTGCTTACGAAGAGTTCATGGAGGAATACCATTACCAAGCCTACCATATGGTGGTGTTAGAACCTTTCTGAGCTGACCGACAAACAGCTGCTTTCGTTTGTAGTACAACCATTGTCATCGGTAAAACCGGCATTACCATCAGGAGCGGCCATACCTACAACTCAGGTTAAAAATCAACCAGATCACCTAAAACATGAGAGAAATTGACTCACTTGATAACTCAATACTTATCTTAGTAGATGAAGAAGAACCCATCAAATACTAACCAGAAAACTATTATGAAACACTTCAAGATAAATTGGGAGCCCTCTTGATGAAATTGCAACTAATTGTGCACTCTGGAAAATCAACAACGGCAGTGATTGTTCAAGTACCTCAGATCGAGCTGCCAATATTCTCAGAAGAATACGAAAACAGGCACGTTTTTCATAACATGTTTACCAACAAGATCCACTCTAATTTCTACGTCTTCTACGCAAAAAAATGACGTATTTAAAAACACTACAAAAGTCAGCTTCTTAATTGATTAACCATCTATTAACAATTGGAAAGAATTACGAACAAGCATGGAAAACTCGCTTCGTAATTCAATATCATATTTATGATGCCCAACATACATCATGTGACTGTAGCAGAGATTCGATCATTACACGATACTACAGTCGAAATGCTGCATAACATCAAAATGTTGCATCAAGATAATCCATTCGATGCACTAATCGCGCACATAATAATGAAAAAAGTAGATACAGAGTCACTGGAGTGGCATGAAAGCGTCCTCAAATGCTCTCGTAAAGTTCCGAGACTGGAGGAATCCACGGAATTTATGATACGAAGATTCCAAGCATTGGAAACATCCATACTCCAAAGGCCGAACATCATACGACAACTTAAGCCCGAAGTCAGAGAACACCGCAGGATGTTTCTAAACACGAAGTATACACAGATGTCACTGCAAATTTGTGATGAGTTAGGGCAGGATCTATTCACGATTTTGACGATGACTAATTGCGTCCATTTTCGTCAAAATCGTGAATAGAGCTTGAATTTGCACCAATTGTCTCACTCACAATTCGAAGACCACCTGCGGACGAATGGAAGCATATAACTACTGTTACGTGAAACATCATACATTGTTACATGAGCCGCTCCAACTCTTAGAGAAAAAAGAAGCAAAAAGTAACTCCGAAGCCGTGGTAACAATCAACTCTCTATGTGAAGCACAATTCAAGATCTAAGCCCTGATTGATCCAGGTTACCAAATTAAGTTGATCATAGATGAAACGATTCACCAACTGGAGCTTCCCTTAAAGCAAACCGAGATAAATATTTTGGGAAGTGGAGCCACCACCACGAATGTTGCGAATACATTCATGCAAATTTGCAGTATGCCTCATATTCCGTCGACGTACAAATCAAAAGTTGACGCATACCAAAAATTACCACAAACATGCCGATCGCGGGAAACACTGAAGCCAGGTGGAATAGGTTACGCTTAGCGGATCCAAGTTTTGATCAACTCGCGCCAATTAATCTTCTCTTAAGAGCGGTCGATTACAGCGAATTCATAGAAAATCAAAAGTAATTAGAGGCAAACCCAGCGCTCGGACAGAAACGTCATTAATGTGAGCTTACGACCCGCACTTATAAGGACTAGTTTAGGATGGATAATCTCTGTATCAATTCATACTATTTGCCAAACGGAAGAACGCATGGAAAAATTCTGGGAATAAGAAGAGATTCCAAAAGATGATTGAAGTTGGTCAGAAGAAGATGCTTCATGCGAAATTCTCTTCCAACAAACCACCAAACGAGATAAAAGTGGTCGATATGGTGTACAATTACCATTCAAAGAAAACCAATTAGATCTACTCGGAAGTTTCCGTCATCGAGCTCTACAACGGTTCATATACCTGGAAAAGAAGTTCGAAAAAACTCAGAGATCAGTTTATTTAAATTGCATGCGGGACTACATGAAAGTGGGTCACATGAAAACTGTTGAGCCCGATAGAGGAAAATTATTTCTACCCCATCATGCAGTAATCAAGAAGACTGCAGACACTTCAAAAATTAGCGTAGCGTTTGATGCATCCATGCGAACATCGACAGGTACAAGCTTGCATGAAGTCTTGCTGACTGGCCTTTCATTACAAAATGACCTGTGGGCACTAGTTCTCAGAGGGAGAATACATAAAAATGTTTCCTCATAAAAGATACCACAGGATTTTATGGAGAGAAAACAAATGGCATCCAGGAGATGAGTATCAACTAATCACAGTCATTTATGGAACATCAGCAGTACCTTATCTGGCGATTCGCACGTTACATCAACTCACCAAAATGAACAAACTAAGTATCTCAAGGCCAGTCATATTCTAAAAAACGACTTTTATTTTGATGACGTATTATCAGGTGCAGACACAATGTAAGAAGCTATACAAGTGAAATCTCAGGTTATCGAACTACTTCAGCAGGGGATTAACCAATGAAAACATCTTGAGAGGTAATCTTAGCAAAAATACCATCCATATAAAAACTTGATCTTAAGTATCTCCTCGGGAATTTCACTAAAGAAATGCAGGTCTAAGAACGCACCTGATAACAGATCCTGAACCAGCATTTCCAAATATGTGTACACGAAAATTGACTACCTTTCGTCAATAGAGACGGAAACAGAAAATATAGACCAGAAACATGATCAAAATCAGATCTGCTTGATCGTACTGTTGACAAAGATTGTCGGTGACGCTGAATTTCTCACACTTTCCGAGCTTCTATTGTTTGAATCATAGTATAAAGGTTCGTTACTAAGGCTAAATAGGATCAAGAATAAACAGAAATAAAAGAGACCAAGGCCGGATTGTTTTTAATCAGTCCTCTGTCTATCATTCAGAGGCGATATTGAACTATTTCAGGGAACAGCAACTCTTTACGAACACTATCATAACCTTAAACCGACTAGTTAGTCTTAATAAAGTCATACATGGCTCGAACAGGTGCCTGGGCAATACAAATACTCATCTCATAAAAATTTCATAAGGTTTAGGACTTATGAAATAAGCCGCATAAATCAAAACGCCTTTAAAAACTTTGAATTGTTTAGGGGCGCAATAAGCAAACCGAAACCAAATGTGAAATAAAAATTATTTTACAACCAACCCACCAAACCCGACGATTAAAGCTCCTCAGGTCGTCCGACAATTTTTCATCATTGAAAAATTTGAGCTTTGTAATGTATTTATATACGGGAAAAGCTCGTTTCAACAATCGTAAAATAAAATAAAAGTTGGATTTTTACTGTGTGCAACATAAACTGGCGTACATAACGTTACTAGAACTTTTATGTTCTTACATAAATAATGTTACAATATTATTGTTGGATACGTAATCCAAGCCACATTGTGTTACGGGTGCAAACAAAAATTTTTTTGCCTCACCACAGCGAAATACTATTTGCGATGGGATGGTTGAGTCCCCACCAGTTAAAAGTCTATATTAACGATAAGTGAAATAGGATCACAGAGTGGTGTAAATTGAGCCATATCCGTTTTGATTACGGTTTGGGAGTGCTATGATTGTCGTCATAAGTTAAGTAAGAAGGATGGTTGTCACTATTGATTGCCGCAGTTTATCAACTGATGGAGACATCTCCTGCTACACGTACATTCTCACTCCCGAAATTTGTTCGGTCTTTGAATGAAGCCCAAGATATTTTGTATATCGTCGATTGATCGTCAATTGATCCTCAAATAGGAGTTGTGACCCAAAGCAGTGCA
Source organism: Tipula lateralis (assembly GCA_963932295.1). Classification (NCBI taxonomy): domain Eukaryota; kingdom Metazoa; phylum Arthropoda; class Insecta; order Diptera; family Tipulidae; genus Tipula; species Tipula lateralis. The sequence goes on from OZ010738.1 coordinate 46,844,538, forward strand.
GTCTTTGGGGAGAATATTAGAAACAGGAGCACAAGAAGTTCTAAACAGTTTCCACACCTTATCCACATCGATCGCAGTTTATGTCGTTTCGAAAATTCATTCTGAACATGTGATTATTCAGGCATCCTTAAAATGCATCTATTGTATTATAACTCAAGATGGAGAGCAATCTTTGCTGATTTTTGGTTCCGAAGAAAATCTTGGGTAAGCAATAAGAGATGAGGTTATCTTATGTCTTCTGGTGCAGGCCACCAAAATGACAGTCGATATCTCTCTCAAGAGATTATAAGATCACTACTGGCGCGGGCTCAGCCCCACAAAAGTGGAAGCTGCGCCTTTTCTGTCAGATAGCATGCAGATACGAACATCTTTCAGTGAGATAGATAATTACAACCTCAGGATTTAGTATGTAGAACTCGGCAACAGCCAGATCCATCAGTAAAGATCATCATATCGTCACTGGAGATCAAGGATGGGATGTTGTAATTCCATTTGAGCTTTTCGGTAAAAATTACACCAATAATAATATTGTCCGAAGGCATGTGAGCAGTTATGTGTCGGCCCACGTTGCTCCATACTTGACAGTGACCAGAAGGACTAAATAGATTGTCTATACCAACTGATAATGATAAATTTGACGATTTTTTGAGCAATTTTTTTTTCGTTGATTTTTTTTTACCATTGGTCATAAATCTGTTCAGAATGATAGGCTTGTGAGGTGACGAGTTGGCATGGTACCAAATCCATGAGTTTCATTTCTACAAATTGGATAATCTCAAGGAATTTGCTTCTCTCAAACGCCACATAAGGCCCAGATAATATTTTTGTTTATCGTCTAACCGTCTGACAAAAAATACAAATGCAAAACACTGAAGAGACACCTTTGAAGTGGTTTTGATCGGTTTCGGCCTAGTTGGAACGCGTAGTTTCGAAACTTATTGACTGGTTTGTCATACTCGCAAACCCAAGTCTTGATCACCACATAATGCGCTTTATGATATTAACTTGTTCTTGTATGTCTTCAGCGACTGTTAAGCGATTTAGTTTTTGAAGTAATTTCATATCGTTCGGGACTATAAGAGCGATCACACGTTCCAAACAATGTACAAGGGTACGAATTGATTTATGAGATACATAAAATTCAGTGGCTGTCTCTCTCAAACTTGAATGATGATTTTTCCGTAATTTTTTGATGCTTACTTCAGTGACGACGTTGGTGGCCAACTAGATCTCAACCGCTTTTGAATATACACTTTACTTATCATATGCACATGTTTCTGATATATTCGGTTCACTTGAAACCTTTTGCGATTCGGCACATGGAATTTCATGTGCAATACAAAATATACTTGACATGGACTGGCAAAATCAAGCACTGCAATGAAATTAAATGACAGATCGTACAAAAATTTATGTCAGGGTAGAAGGTAGTTGTGCCAACTAAGCAACAACATTTATCGCTTCAAGAGAGCCTATTAAATAATAATTTCCTGGTTCTTTTTTGGACAGAATGGAGAACATTCCTAATGATTTCTTCAGAGTATATGAGTCCTGTTAGTCTGTTTCACCTGTTCTATTGAAAAAAAGTTTTTTTAATTTCTTGGAAATAAATTTCCATGGCTGATAAACTTCAGTTGGTTCTAGCAGGCCATGGTGAATCTCCTGTAAAAGAACATTAGATTGATTTGAGAATAGAAATTTAAGCTGTTATGTAGGGTTTCACTTCATTGTCGACGCCATATTTAAACACCAATACAAAAATGCTTTTACGATCACAATTTGACATATCTAAATCTTAAATAATCTCAGCGGGCTCAGTATAGTAGTTTTTGATGGTTGAAAGTTCAAACTTAAAATTTGATATTATCAAAATCCACCGGGTCCATTTATAGGCGTCACGTTTATCTCTGTGACGTACATATGTAGATAAAATTGAAAAATTGGTGGAAGTTATAGTTCTGGAACAACGTTGACTGATAAAAGAAGAGGTTGACTTCAACCCTTATACGTTTATGCCACTAAATAGTCAGATCTAGGTCAAGACGAATTTTCGTTATCATCTAACCTGACACTAATATCGAAACACTTCAATTTCTGTTACAATGTGTATGATTAGATTCAAATTTTGCATTAAAACAGCAATTTTGTCCATGTAAATGAAGAACCTCGAGGTACCTCAATCAGGAAGCAATTATTGGTTTATGGCAAATACATATCTTGATTATATCAACGAGATTCAGCAGAGATGCTTCATTTACAGTTTCTGGAGTCATTTAATTGAAATGTTTATTTGCTATATGCAGTTTATGAAAGTGTCCAACTCCAGAGTCTCCGATTATATGCATGTTGAACTGATAACCCATCTCGTTGACAAATTTGGGATACTAGCTTAGCAACTTTCCTCTTATTTATTATTAAAGTTAGCTGTAATCATTTGAGGTTCCGCACTCAATGCCACTAAGGTCCATGGTGCAAACCTTGGATTCCATCAAAGCCTGCAGAAGCATTGCCAAAGGAGAAGTTATCATCCTCATGTCAATCGTCACTGGCAAGTCCCATGCGATAAAGATGACATATGAATCGGCCATGGCCAAATTGTGGGTTTTTATGATCAGAACATAATTGGTCAGCTTCGGGTTAAACCTCCTGACGAATAAGTTCACCTTATAGTAGGAGTTACTGAGATTAAGATTCAATAAGCCAAAGTTTTAATTATTTCTTTTACATTGTGAAGAAATTTGCTTTGGCTCACCTGGTTTATTGTTCTCAATGTCACAGAGGACAGGCACCCACCTGACCATTACATTGTGATTGCAACCTAGAAGGTTCCAAAATTTCTTACCATTCCCTACCGAGACCCTTACCCCTAGCAAGATTAAAAGCTGAAAACAACTCCAACGAGCAGGACTTCGTAAAAGATCAATCTCCAGGCTAAGTCACAATTGGGAATTACAACCAAGATTACTGACTAGTTCACTAGTTTTATCGGTTGCAATGGTTTTACAGCTCGGAAAATGGGTGGTTTGAGATTGGGTAAAAGAAGTGAATTAAAACTATCACGTCTTATGTTTTGTTAAGTCTAACTACAGCAGATATGGGCTATTAATTTCCTCACAAAAGATTATCCAGGAAAATCTCTGTGATGTTCTTATAATTTTTTTTAATACAACTTTTGAGCAGTTTGAAAGCTATCCCAGTTAGACTGAAGATTGGATCTTCTGTTTTTATTATTCAGCTTTCTGGTAGTTTTTCTAAACCAAAATGGTTTGGTCCGAGTTTTTTGGTTAATGATAAGAGGACACGATATATCAAATGCAGTTATGATTGCTACTGTCATGTGCAGACCCTTGTGTGATTCAAACAAGGAAACAAGCTCGAAAAAGAATGTTTCCCAGAGATGACTTTCTAGTTCAACATACAATTAGTAAAACACATTGATCAGAAACTGATATCAATCACCTATCTGCGAGCACAATTAATAAAATTAGGCTCACATCCAACATTAACGAAATAAAATTCAGAGGAACTTAAATAGGTTAGCAGAGCATAACCTCTGTTCTTAACGGTTGTACTCCCCCATTGAGAGTGATATGTGTATTAGCATCACAAACTGATGGAACTCATATGAGTACATGATTTGTATAAGGTTTCGCTAGAGTTCCGATAGTGACTTTCATGATAACTCTCTTGAGTGGGAAAGTCCTAATTTTCCGTTGTACCCGTTCATGGCTTTGTTTAGAAGTTTTATCGTATGCTCTCAGTCTATCCAGTTGTCTGGTCTACCATGTTGCCCCAGTTGTTTTAGGATAACTGGACAGCTCTTTTCACATACGCACTATGTGGAGCCAATAAAGTTCCCAATCAGTGTTTCTTGAATTTCCAAACTCTCTAATTTCAGGTTAATCGCTGATAAGAGAGAAAGAGATGTTAGTGATGGTCAGAAACATTAACGTCATCTAAGGCCATTCAGGATAAAACTTTCGCACTAAGACTCGGTTATGCAGGAGTAATACCAATTACTACCTGCCTTAAGGATGTCGAAAAGGTATAGGTGTATTGCTCACATAAGATTAGATCCAGATAGGTATTCCAAGAGGGATATGCCTCTACAATTACCATTGCACCAACATACGTGATGTGAGCTTGCATCGCATCCGGCAATAATTTACGGTTTAGGTTATAACGTAATCCACCAAAAACCATTACACTCCACTAACCAAAGATATTCATCTCGAAAAACCTGTCAAAACTAAATAAATGGCAATCGTGGTAAATGGTTCGAAAAGAAATATGTAATTTTAATTAAAATGTCTGTATTTTATTGTACAAGGGACAGGGAGGGGGGTTACTTCATATACCGAACCAATTTCATCTTAGAACACTGTACATTGAAACGAAAATGAAAATCAATAAACAACGAAAATTTCGAATAATTAAATATTCATTGAACTAAAGCCTAATCAATTCTAGGCATTGTGCTAGATACGAGATACCTGTATCTATATTGTCGGGTACAGCGGGCATATAAACATTACCTTTATTGTATTTTCCTCCCAGGTACACTAGTCTATAAATATTTTTTTGTTCTAAAATAAAAACGATGTTTATATGGATATTATGTATGTATGTATGTATGTATGTATGTATAGAGGGAAAACCACTCAAAAATACTAATAAAATTCCCAGGTGCCAATACAAAAAGAAAAATTGGAAAATACTAGAGAAAATAAATTTAAAATTAATCCATGTCATTTTATATAGAAAAAAAATATTCTGAAGGGTACGACGTCGTATTGTAAAAATCTTCCATTTTTCCATATTACACATCTCTAAAACAAGAACATACACACACATAACCATCTCATTTTACTCGTTTCGCATAAATCGGATGGAAAATGGAAAATGGGCAAATATTTTTCCTTTTATTGTTTGTTTTTGTTGTGCTTCTACACAATTTATTGATTTCTAATTTTAATTTGAATATATTGCACATTTTTACAAATGATACCGATCTCGACTGAGATGCTGTACATACACATAACATCTCATCTTCGTACAAAAGGTTTTCCAATAAGAGGTTTCATTTTGAATAGCCTGCAATTTGGGCAACTGTCAATTTTGAAATGTACGTTATAATCGACAATTTTTGTTTTTTATTATAGGGGTGGGCCATCTATCGGTTTAAATTTGAACCACCGGTTATTTCGAATCTAGCAGTACTTATGTCATTCTATTCACTTACAAAATTCAGTTTATTATCTCCACTGAACGAAATTAATCGTGAAATTGGTTTCATTGTTGATGCACGAAATCGTGAGTGTGCTCGTACACCCGAAAATATCGAAACAGTGGCTGGGAGTGTGAGTGAGAATCAATCAACATCAACTCGTCATCGTTCTTAATAATTGAACACTTCACGCCTAACAAAGTTTAAGAGTTGAAGCTGTATGATCATCCGCTTCGTTTTCACTTCGCTAGATGGGCCAACGAGAAACTGCACGATGATGTCGATTTTACCAAAACAATCGTTTTTTCGGATGAAGCACATTTTCATCTTCGTGGGTACGTTATTAAGCAAAATTACAGACACCAATGCACCCATTACGAGTGACTGTTTCGTTCGGCTTGTGGAGTGGAGGCATCATTGGCCCATATTCTTATGAAAATGAAGACGGCGCAACCATTACGATCAATGGAGACACCTATCGCACCATAATAACCGATTTTTTTGCGTCTTCATGGTATTGATGTGAACGATGTTCTGCTTCAACAGGATGGTGCAACTTGCTACACATGTCATGCCACAATCGATTTATTGCGTAGAAACGTTTGATGGCCGTTTAATAAGTCGAAATGGTGGTGTCAATTGGCCGGCAGGAAACTGTGATTTAGCACCGTTCAACTTTGTTTTGTGGGGCGCCATTAAAGACAAGAGTTATGCCGACAAAAATGTTGGTCTTCAATTGAGCATTTGAAGGTAAACATTAGAGATGTCATCGCCGAGATACGAACCCATACGAAAATTGGTCCGATCGATTTCTTTACCTTAGGTGATTGTCGGCGGATTAAACAATGATTTATTCGTAAAGTTTACATGAGCAGATTTTATTTCATTAAGTTTGATTTTCCATCACTTGGAATCATTGGCAAATTTCATCCCTTGCTCATTGAATAAGGTATATTCGCCACCTCTTCCACAGTTTGCCATGTTGCTAGTATAGCGCTGTCATCAGCAGACGTAGCTATGTTGAAATGATCGGACTGTGGTAATTACTTGTATATAGTAGATATAGGACTGCCAGAACGCTGCCTTGAGGAACTTCTGCCCTTAACTCTCTCAGTCCAATATACTCATATCTTCTTGTCTTACTCTAAAAAGCCTTTCAGATAAATATCACAAAAGATCAACATACGGTCCCGGAAGCATAATATTTAGTTTATGTATTTAACCCTTGTGCCATACCTTATCGAAAGCTCACATCCAGAAATAAGCTCGAAAAAATTTGTTTATCTTCTAACGCCTTTTCTATAATATCTGTAATCCATCACCCTGATCAATTGTTAAATGTTTGAATCTGAATCCAAATTGGTGATCCGGTATTAGGTCTCTACTTTCTATTATTGACTTCATTCTTGTCAGGAGTAGTCGCTCAATTAGCTTTGAAATGATAGGAAGCTTAGGGATATCGGACTATACGATTTAGCTATATTGGGTGGTTTAACTGGTTCCAGTTAGAAAGAACATGCCGTAATGTAATAATAGCATTAAGCAAGTGAGTTAGCTTAGCTGAGTGAGTTAGTTTAATTTAGAATCTCTCCTGTTAAAAGGTCATACCCAGGAACCTTTTCTGATCTAAGATTAATTTTGATTTCCCTAGTAACTCCTTTCTGGGTTTTAAGAAGAATTCTACCCCCATAATGATTGCTTCTATTTCCGATTATAAAAACCGATTGTTATCTCTAGCTCACAAGCCTCTTCACTTAATAGGAAGGGTCTGTGTAATTGAGGTTCTTATACTTTTTGTTGCCTTCCATAGTGAATGGTTCGTATTTTCATCAGTGGTTAATTTTCCAAGACCTTTCATTTGGCTTTTGAATTTCTAGCTTAAGCTGTTGTGATTTGTTATTTAGAATCGTCTTGCCAGATGGACTACTCGTTTGTTGCCATATACTCCTAGCTTTCATTTTTTCTAAGACGCGGCTTTCTTAATGATATCAGTGAAGTTTTCTACTTGATCTTCTTCTAGTTCCTGTACCGTTTTTTGTCGGTCTCGTTTACTTACTACTTGTCCTGTCATTTTTGCAATATATCACTGCAGAATTTTCAGAGTCCATCTCTGATCTGCATCCGTTGGCCAATATGTTGCAATAAGCCTATAGCCGAAGTCAACATGCTTTGCATTAAAATCACCCCCTAGTGTAAATTCGCCATTGAAATGTTGTAGAATATTCATGTAGTTCGGTTTCTTCAGGTTATATCTAGGTGGGCAATATATCGCTCCTATCTAAAGGCGTTGCTTGGTGTATTCTACTATTCTTCTATGGTAAGCTTCTATTTCTTGCTTGGATGAATTGTTTCATAAAGTTGGTAACCCTGAATTTTCAAGTTATATTGATTAGTAGAGTGGGTCTCAGATATCAGACACACATCGATAATTTGCATTTTTAAAAAGTGTTCGCGCTTTTTATTTTTAATACCGTTAGCAGGCAGCTCTAAGGTATTCTTGGTATATCATTTAAAAAGAGTTACATAGAATAATAAAGCAGAATTGTCCTGCTCCAGCCTTTCGATCCTTTCAGAAAGGTTGCTTATGACATTCATAACATTATGCATCATTTCCATCATACTATTCGAATTAGAGGGGTTCAAATCTGGTCCGGAACTGACCTTTCCTGTCTCAGCTACTTGCTTTTGACATTAGACAAGCAAAAACTACGCCATTACTAAAACTGGTATGATACACGCTTGAACAACACGTTGATTCACTACAAAAATGGTGAACATTTTGTCACAGTTCGCAAATACTTTTTGGTCGTCGGGCAGCACCTTCTCGGTCATCAATAGTGGAAGTGGTGGAAAAATTTGAATGATCTTGATTTTCATCGAAAAATCATCTTCAGTGGTGAGGCCCAATTCCACCTCTGAACAAGAATGATTGTTAAAAAGCTTCTCTATCGTCAACATGTCACTATTTGGTGCTGGTTTCGGGCTAGCGGTGTTATTAGACCTTCTTTCGAAAATGAGTTATGATTCATGATTTTTAATGGCCGGAATTGAAATATATTGATGTGGGCGACGTTTATCTTCGAGAAGTTATCGAAGACATACAGCAACCGCCCAGGGGCGCAGTGGTTAAAGCTGCGGCAGTTGGAGTGGGAGATACCGTGTTCGAAACCCGATAGGGGCAGGATGCAAAAGGGTTTTTCATCATGCGATTACGATCTATGGTGTGAATGAACACAACTATGACACCCTGTTGGAGTGCAGAACTCATGGGCCGACCCATCTTCTATGTCAGCACTATAGACTGGCATGGAGCTATGCATTGTGTAGATGGTTAGAAAAATAGGAACTAAGGACGTAAATATGCGAACCACGAACAAGTAGGGAGTGCCTTGAGCCCCAAAACAGGTTAGAGATAAAAAAAAGACATACATTCACAAATGTGTGAAGTGGCGGCTATTTCGCTGATCTCGTTTAGAAATGTTAATGGCATACCGTCATCTTTCCAATGAAATGAAATATTTTTTTTAAAATATCAGAATGAAACCTCTTATTGGAAAACTCTTTCTAATATGAACGGAGAAGGCAAACTACTTGCCTTTGTGCGCGTCTAAAGAAATCGCGTATATATATATATAGACATGTGCTCATACTTGTACGAGTAAATCACATCGACAACGGGGACGGGTGCGACATTAGATTGAATAGAATGATACTCGTTTGATATGCTCGTATATCAAATGGCACAAAAATCAGTTTTCATACATTATGATTATGATTATTATTGTTCGGTGTACTGTACACAGATTTCTATGAAATGATATATGATTTCTCGGAATACTCAGAACAACAAACGGCAGCATATAATACACGAGTATATAAGCTATACCGTGACGTTATAATAAATCTGTAATAAATTATACAGCTTTTGAGTATGTGTGCACATACATACATACATGCAAACATACATACAATGCTCGTATTCGAGCTTTATTCCATTGAGCGTACATTAACTCGTGTACAATATCATATACTCGTACCAATGATTTTATTCGAACGAACATTTATAATGCTATATAGCGAGCTTTTATGTTGTATATCTCCATAAATATATGTATGTATGCTGGCACACGAAGCATATATGTGAAATAATAAAAGCAACAGGAAATAATTATGAAATGAAAATTTATGTTGTATTTATGTATATACCCCATATAGGTAAAAGGTTATGCGAGAGTTGATAAAATTGAGGTATGCTATGAACTTTGAACTTTTTGTGGTTATGTTCGGCTTCAATATAGAATTTTTTTCGATTGTTTACGATATTTTTACACCAAAGTGAAGTGTCTATATACTATACGTCATAAAAGATTGTCCAAGTGAAAATAGGTGTGCTTTCAGTCCAGATCTTAATCTGTTCAGAACGATCGGTTCAAATGAAGACGAGAAAACGATTAATATCAACGCTGATATAAACGCTGAGGAGACATCAGACGAAATTCCACCACCTTACAAATATTGTATGAATGACCTTAGACTTTTTCAAGTGGTATAGAAGATCCCAGACAGGACATTTTACTGTAGAGGATGAGCCCTGAGAAGGTCGACCTTTCACTGATGACGTAACTGTGGCTCTGGTGAAGGCTAAAGTTAATGAAGATCTACGAACTGATGGGTTGGCCTTGACATCATGGCTGTATCGCGAATATTAAATAATCATCTGGGGCCCACGAAGAAATCTGCTTGATGGGTTGCACGAGTTTTAAATTAGGCCCAAAAAGAGTCTCGAGTGCATTTTGCTAGATATTTCCTAAACAAGTTCGAAAATGGGCAGTCTAGCAGCTTTACTAAAGTCGTTACTAGCGACGTAATAAGTTTGGTCACCAAACCAAACAGTAGTTCACGGTTTCGAGCCCAACAGGAGCAAACATAACCGTAAAAGCTAATCAACAAAAGTAATGATGTCAGTTTACTTCAACCGATCAAAAATTATAGCTGCTGTTCCCATGGAAAAAGGCCAGATGGTAACTGCAAAATGTTATACCGAAGACTGCTTACCAAAAGTTTTCAATTTTTTTTTGGAAAACCAGAAGAAAAGGGATTTGTGGCAGTACTTTTTACATCATCACAACGTGCCAGCTTTCACTACCGAAATAACGAGTAACTTTATTTTGAAATCTCTGGCATCGAAGAAATACGATTAACACTATATTCCGCGGATTGTAGTTAGTGGTTTCTCGTTATTTCCAAAAATTACAACAAATTTGATAGGAAAGAGTTACGAAGTAACAGTAACTCAGAGATCATTGAGGCGATTTATGTTGATATAAGCATAAAAAGAATTTGAAGACCGTTTTGAGACGTGGAGCTTACGGCTTAAGAGCTCCATTGAAATCAATCGCGTTCAGTTAGAGTAAAAATCGAAGATTAAGAATAAATACAAAAAGTTTTCTCTTCTGGTCAATTAATCGAACCTTTGTTACTCCTCTCGTAGATCTCGTAAAATTGATACGATCATTGGATGTCCGGGTCATCAAAACTAATAATTTCTTGCACCGGTTGGAGCTTAGTGATTTGCACAAGACAAATGTTCACAATATTCCTTTCGAAAATATTAACAATCAATGGCTTAAAACCGTGAACGACTCTAACCGCGTCTCAAATAAGACCCTACGAACCATTAAGCCATTTGGTTCACATTGAAGGTGGTCAGTCCAACCAATTCGCTTTTTATGTCAGGTGCATGTTTATTTCTGGTCAACGGTTAGAAGTTCGCAATACGGCCCAATGAAAATCTCTCATAACCCTTAAACTAGAACCGGCGACATCAAAATGTTATTAGGTGACCCTAACATCGGTGATTGCGAGGTGATGATGTTCAGTAGGCCCGTCTCCAAAAATTAATATACCTATCGCTGTTCGATGTTTGTATCCTTTAAAAACCAGGTTATCGTTAGGTTCATCGTTCAGAATATATTGAAGTTATTTTTGTTGCCGTTAGAAAGATTTACAGTTGTGTTGGAAAGGCACTTGGTCTACTGGCCACATTTCCGACATTTGGGTTACTCGGACTGGTTGTGCTATTAAAACTCTTTCTTATCGATCAAATATCAGACCTCATGATTAACTCAATCCATTGAGCGGCAATGCCCTTGAAGATCCTTTTGGCATAGCCAGATTTGAGCCAATCATCATAGTTCTAGCATTATATTTGACATACGATTGTTTACTGACACCAATGCATACGGTAATTGCTTCTCATTTAGTAATTTTAAGGGATCTTCTTGAATTATATTCAATTATATTTTGACTCTAGCAAAATTTCCAGTTCTCATATAGATCCAGTTCACATTTGTACCCATCTCTTGTGTTTTAAACTGTGTGCTTGTACTCTGCCTTTCTTTGCATATTATCAGGATTACCGCTCAGTTCTTATCTGTCACATTTGGCCACTGAAGTATAATTATTGGTACCAGGACGTGAAGGTCTATCTGTTACTGTTGAATAAATCCTGATATGTCGCCTAATGTATTAAAAAAACCAATCGAATTTCTAAGGCTGCAAGCATGCGGGGGTTATTGTGACAAGTGCTTGACCCATCAGAATCTTTTGGGTTGAAACCTTGTTAAGCTAAACTTCTCAAGTGATATTCAGGCTCCCAATGAACTTGGTTATATTTTTTGGTGGTGTTTGCATCACTATATACTTAAAGCTCTTCTGTTTAGATGTTACAGAAGTTGGCGGAAAAAAGCCGTAGATTGGCACAGTATGTGATCCGCTGATTCCAATTTCATGCGGCATAAGAGCAGCATATATCTATCATACACAGGCCCATATTTATAAGATGAGATCTTAAACGAACATGACCAGTGAAGAAACCAGTTAAAACTCAAGTTTTCCAAATACTTTGGCTCAATTCAACGAGTGTGAAATAAATATTTTGCCTACCGCAGACTAGGAATTACGTTCAAGTAGGAGGTCTTTTGCAGATCCTCCCTTAGTGTTCCTTAGTGACGCCACAGAATGGCTCCGATGCAATTAAACCAGTAGCAGCATGTTCGTGAAGAAAACCATCAGTAACCACATTGGCCTCTTTTCAGATAGCTCCAAAATAGCACAGATCTCTATCACGTGCATTTCTTGAAAAAGGCTTCCACAGATTCCCAACAACTTTGAAAGTATAACTCCATTCCCGAAATTTCTGTTCCCAAATTTCTGTTCCCAGTTCACCTTCTGTTTTTAAGCCATCTGTGTACCATACAATGGAGTCTCTTTTAAACGACGGTCATGCTATGCTCCAATATTCCAACATAACAAATTGACTTCGAAACTGAGAGAGTACGTCTTGGACGGGAGGTCACAATATGACACTAAGTGACGAGAAATAAAATAAAACATCGGTTAATTCGATGTCATGTTGTTCTTTAGACAATTTTCTGTATCACAGCTTGTGAATTTGCTTGTAATTCTGCCTCTGTTTCGTTGGGCGCCCTCGAACAAATATTCAGAAATTATTTCAACTATCACTGGAACTTTAATACGATTTATCGAACTCCTAGTTTTTGATCACATAACTTAACCACTCATAGTCATTATCTGTCACGTTTGGCCGATGTAGTAATTATTGTTACTTTGACGTATAGGCCCATCTGTTACTTTCGAATGAATTCTGATATTGTGGTTCAAAAAACTTGATTGGAATATCAGTGATTAGAATCGACTGTCCCATTTTGACACCGTCTGCTCAACATGGTATATTTCAGCCTTAATACTTCGACAATATACTTAACTTGCATTGTTGAGACAAGGCTGGCTACAAACTTTAAAACGGAGGAATATCTTCCAAAACCGTATTTTATACTTCGGAGGAGCAAATATCTAGGACACACTCGAAACAGGTGGTGCTTCAGTTGCAACTCGAAACAAATTCGGTTTGGTACCAATTGATTGATTTAATTGGCCCAGTTGGTGCCGAAAATATTAATGATAAGTAACCTTACAATCGATTAGGCTCCAATGAACTTGATAGCATCTTAAGATGGTGTTTCCATTGCTATACTCGGACTGAAAATACTCATTATAAGATGTTGAAGACGCTGGCAAAAAACAGCCGTGCATAGGAATAGTATGTTCCCTACTATTCCATAGTATGTTCCACTGATTCCACTTCAATAAAACAGGAATGATTCATTGATCACAAGCCCATGTTTTTAGAAGCCGATTAAAATCCACAACTCAGATTTGCCAAGTATGAGAAGTGCTTTGACTCGATTCGACAAGAGGTAATAAATATTTTTGCCTGTCGAAGACTATGAATTATGTACCAGTAGGAGTCCTTCATACAATGTTACTGCTGCTCCACGATGTTCCTTAGTATCTTTCTATAAGGGTTCCGGTTCAAAAAAAGCAGTAATAGCTTTTTAGAAGCAAACGCAGTAAGAGCGGGACTATGTATGTAGAAATGGCAGTTCCATCCCCGAAAGTTCCTGTCTCTACTCCAACTTCCATTTTTGAGCCATGGAGTCTCGTTCAAACGATGGTCCTTCTACTTTCGAAAATTATTCCTAAACCGGTATGACTACACTCAAGAGTTTATGGAAGCCCAGCTCAGAAATCAGAAGGCCTATTTATTACCTTAAACTCTCTTAGGGTTTGCAGGTGTTCGACCATATTTACAATGGTTTAAAGTTATTTTCTGTCTTCGTTTTTATTTTATTTTTTCATAGTACCCGTTAAAATGAGGTCTGCGGTGCCTTTTCGACCGTTTTAGACCACCAAACTAAGATAATTTAAAGATGTGAGCTCCAAGTTCTAAAATGCCTGTGTCAAATTTTCCTCTAATGATTACAGCTTGCCTAGGTCATCATAACCTCGCCAATTCAGCAGAGTCAGTAATGCATCGTGAACCAAAAGCAACAATAGAAAAGATAATACTCCTCCTTGTGGACAACATTTTATGGCCTCAATTGTAACCGGTTCACTCAATAATCCGACTATAGTAATTATATTTTCCAAAATTGAGCGAACCCATCTAATTGTAGGTGGATCCATTCTCTTCCCTCTTTCTGTCCTTCTTTTCGTCTAAAGCACAGAAGGAGATTTTTTATCAGATTTTGATGTACCTGAAACTTTGCTTAGTATACGTGTTAATCCAGAATTGTATCCATTGTCATAAAACGAAATGGTCTATAAACCTTTGGTAGCATGTCAATGATCACATTAATTATTCTCCAGAGTTTAGGAATGTAGTAAAGGTACAGCTTGTCCTGATAATTAAGAGTAGATAATTAAGAGTAGATAAATCTCCTTAATAACGTTCTGAAAGAGGTATGAGAAAATACGTTCTCCTCTAGGAAGAAGAATGGGCCAATACTTAAAACTATCTTGCTACGAGTGAAATTTCTACCTGAGGACTTCATATCCTGCTGTGAGGCACGAACTTTCCTGGATCATCGTAAGGGTCGTCCTGAGGTTTAGCCACCACAGAGTTTTGAAAGTGAGTTGCTAAAAATAACTCAATAGTAACTCAACCTTCCGGTTTGCAGTGCAGCTTGAATCCGACTTTTGGAGAAAATCATTAGAGTGATCCTGGGAAAAACGGTCTGGAGTCTAAGTTAATTGATTCCCTTACAGAATCTCGTGCGGAATACTATTATTGGCCTTCTCACTTGAAGGTTTCAATTCACGGTCATTTTTTTAATGCCACCTCCCCCCTCCCCCCGCTCTACATCATTGCTGCTTTTAGCCATGTTTAAAAGGCATCTCGATTTTTATGTAATTGTGCCAGCTCTCTATTCCATGGAACCTCTTTCTCAGCTGATAATTTGAGTGGATAGAGCTATGTAGCATTCGTCTGGGGACTCTTTATTTCTTCAATAGAGTCAAAAGAACCTTGTATGGATCTCAGGCTCTAGCTTTCGGGAACATTAATATGGCCACAACTTTTATGCGTGACGTCAGAGCTGTTTAATATTGATACTAATATACTGGGCGATACAGGATTCGAACTTTGCAGAAATTTGAAGTGTAATCATGTTTTTAGCTAATATAAATTTTAATCAACGTAATTGGAAAAGGGTTAAGACTATTTATAAATTTTTACTACTCGTACATCCATATACATGCCCAACACGAATACGTTACAAAAAAGTTTGTTAAACCAACAAAACTCCTTCACGTGGGAATTATTAAGGATAACGAAAGCTCAGCAAATAATTTTTCTTCCCAAAAAGGATAGTCCCAGAACTAAATATTATTTGCCAATAAAAAGGTAGCATCCCAATTACACACGCACACATACACACACTCACACACACACGTATAAAGGTGAGACGAATGGAAAAAGCACAAAGTTTATGTGTCATTTCAGGTACACACAAATGTACACTTGGTTTATTCATTTTACGATGTTTCAAATGCTTTCATATCACACTATATATAGCCAACAACACTGTTCGTATTGTAGATGAAAAACCAAGCAAAGATGAACAACCACATTTTCATTATGGTACACAGAGATGAAATAAAAAAAAAATTTAATTATTTTCAGGTTTTATAAATTTTCTGATTTCCACCGTCTCCCATACATAGAACCAACAACAAATCGGAATTCGGTAAAAGAAAAACCAAATTGTATACGTTAATGATGCAAAGGAAAATGAGGAAAATCAGGAAATGTTAAGTGGAAACATGATTCGTTTGTGCTTGATTACGGAGCGTCGAGTGCGGTGCGCGGCATTATAATTCATCGTGAAAATATTTTAAGTTTTTCCGCACCAATACCTCTCTCACTACTTGACTTTATATATAGTGGGATTCCGTTGCATGTACACATGGTGTGATGGGGCGAATAAACTTTCGATTAATTAATTTATCCAACTTATTAGATTGGAATTTCTTTTTGTCACGAAAATCGTTTATTGTGAATAAATTAAATCGAAACGAATCGACTGTTGTATATATAAGAAAACTAAACTCCCACTTGTTGCGACATCGTTCTCGGTTCGTATTCTTAACTTTATGTGTGTTTTTTGGTATATAGGGTTTAGCTATACGGATAATAAAGTTTTATGGTGTTTGCGTATATTATGTATATGGGGTGAATCTTAAGTTTTTCGTTCGGTAAAGCAAATTGATCGGAATTATTAATGTTCGACGGTATATTTTTGGCATACAAAGGTTTATCAATAAGAGAAATCAATGAATGCTTATTTTGTTGGAAAGTGAAAGGCATGCCATTAACATTTGAAAACGAGATCAGCCAAATGGCCACCACTTCGGACATTTGCAGCTGTATGTCCTCGATAACTTCACGAATTCCATCTTTAAGGTCTTGAACCGATTGTTGTGTATTTTTGAAAAAAGTTAGGTCCAATCACACCGGCAGTACCAAATCCGAATCAAACAGTGACACGTTGAGGATGGATGAAACTAAACATTTTCAGCTCACCTTGACAGAGAGAACCTGCTTATGTGTAATTTGGAGAAAGATTTTTTTTTTTTTTTTTATTTTTTTTCAAAATTCGATTGTTGTGTATTTTTGAAAAAAGTTAGGTCCAATCACACCGGCAGTACCAAATCCGAATCAAACAGTGACACGTTGAGGATGGATGAAACTAAACATTTTCAGCTCACCTTGACAGAGAGAACCTGCTTATGTGTAATTTGGAGAAAGATTTTTTTTTTTTTTTTTTATTTTTTTTCAATATATTTTATTTTATACTATCTTTTTTTGGGGCTCAAGGCTCTCCCAGCTCTTTCGCGGTTCGCTTAGTTACGTCCTACTTTACGCCTAAACGGCCAAATCGAGGACGTACGGCTATAGGTCCGATTTTCATAGAACCATCTGCGCATTGCATAGCTCCATGCCAGCCTATAGTACTGACATGGAAGATGGGTCGGCCCATGAGTTCTGCACTCCAACAGGGGGTCAAAGATGTGTTCATTCACACCACCGATCGTAATCAGATGGTGAAAAATCCCTTTTGCATCCTGCCCCTATCGCGATTCGAACCCGGTACCTCCCACTCCAACTGCCACAGCTTTAAACACTGAGCCACCTGGGCGGTTTGGAGAAAGGTTGAATACCAATATTAGCTTCGTAACCTATGTTATATACTCGCATTAGAGCAACTATAATATCGGTTATGCCGTAATAGTCGAGTCAGTCATTATTCATCTCATCTCGAGCTCAGTCTATTCAAAATATATGATTTGATGGTTATTGAAGATGAACGAAAACGGTCGTTGTTTCTATCTTGGATCGGTACTGCTACATTCAGTGACTTGCGGAAACTATTTAATGATGGCGATCAATATAAGTCGGAAAAATTTACCGTGATTGTTGAAAATTTAAAAAAATATTTTCGATCGAGACTGCACGTGTTAGCAGCACGATGTAAGTTCTTGCACTTAAAAATGAATCCAGGGGAATTATATATTCCGAATGGATTAGTAGATTTGTTCAGAATCCTACGTTAAATGGGCGATACGTGATATGGTAGTAATGCATACACACCATGAAGCTATACGTACTGTGTGTTTGCAGAAGTCAAACCCTTCCCTCGAATAGGTTACTGTGATGTGCAAGTGCATATGAGTCAAAAATCAATTCAAATTATGACCGGAGAGACTAATACGAGTGCACATGAGGTGAAGGTACTTAACGATCGTTCAAATGGGAGTCGATCGCAACATATAGATTTAATCGATTTAACCGTAATCCGGTTCAGCAAATCGGTCTACACCAAAACCGCTTCGTTCATGCCCTGGCTGTGATCCAATCCGTCTGCATGTCTACGCTGAGCAGACAAGCCATTCATTTGAAGTCACATCAACGGGGCGGAAAAGAAAGGAAGGAATCTATCCAATCACTTGAACTTTATCAATTTAATTCACCAGGCGCAACGAATTCGGACACGTCAAGCATAATCGTCAGTTATCCGATTCAAGTGTTTGAAAACCCAACAAAAACCAAGTCATCAGTAGTATGGTCAATTTGCGGAATGCCAGTGCAGCTAAAGGGCGTTACAAGTGTGGTTGTAAAATTAAATAATAAAATCCATAAAATTCCTTTATTAATTACTCACACCCATCAAGAAGGATCATACATATTAGAAATGTATTGGATAGATGCGTTTTTGCGTATCCCGTTGTCGTTGCCTGATGTATCAACTATCAAACAGTTAAAAATGGAGAACACCATGGCAAACAATGGGAATGAAAAGTGTTTAAATGATCTTGTTAAAGGTATGTGCCGGTTGTATTGTCAAAGTTTTGATGGAAAGCTTGGATGCTGTAAACATTTTAAAGCTCATTTAGACCAAGAGGGCGCTGTTTCAAAATTCACAAATGGCAGCAGTAAAAAACGAAATCGAGCGGTTAGTCGAGATAGGTGTATTGTAGTCAGTACAATATAGTCAATGGGCAGCTCCGATCGTGGCCGTTACAAAATCAGATGCATCTTTTCGACTTCAGTGACAGTGAATCCACAACTGAAGATACAACAGTATCCAATTCCTCTATTTGCCAGAAATTCATGGACCAATTTTTGGAAGACTTGGTAGACGTTGGAATTATTATTCAAACGATTAGATGCTGCTGGATTAAAATGTAATTTAAAGAAATGTGAATTTCTGATGAACAAAATTAACTATCTTGGTCATATTATATCGGAAGATGGAATACAACCTTCACACGAAGGAGTAGAAGCTATTAATAAGTTGCCTTGCCCTAAAAATTTAAAGGAAATGAAATCTTTTCTGGGTAAAGCGAATTATTTCCATACATTTTTGGAAGATTTTTCTACCATTAAACGAATTGCGTCGTCGAGATGTAGACTTTGATTAGAATGAGTCAAGAGAACGTTCGTTCCAAGCCATAAAAACAGGAACTGTGGAAGCTATCAAACTTGTTCACATCAGGAACGATTTGGCTATTGAAAACGTTAAACGAACATCAGCGTCGATATTCGCAGATAGAGAAGGAAGCACTGTCTATTATTTTTGGGTGTACCAGGTTTCATCAGTATCTGGACGGACGTCATTTTGAGCTTTTAACGGATCATAAACCGTTAGTAAGCCTTTTCCATCCCGAAAAAAAAGCTTCCAGTTATGACTATCCAGAGGCTGCAACGCTGGGCAATCACGTTAAGAAAACATTGCTATGCAGAATCTCTATCCCGTCTACCAATTGGTCCAGATCCAGAATTTGACGTTAGGGAGACATGTTTGCAAATCGAAAAGGCGTATGATAAGGAAATTTGTGATATTCCCATAGACTTTGAAATTATACGCCGAGAGACAAAAAGGGATGGGCAACTAAGCAAAGTGTCTCAATTCATTCAGACAGGATGTCCCGAAGTTTTACCAAAATAATGGGAAATGCTTGCTTCCTATCAGGTGAGAAATCTCACCGTGATGTAATATTGTTAGAGACGGAGTCATTACGAGTCGTGATCCCAGAAGCACTTCAAGAAAAAGTTGTGTCAGTGTTACATGCAGGACACTGAGGAATCGTCTGAACAAAACAACTGGCATGACGTCATAGTTGGTGGCCCGGTATTGATCGCGCCATCGAAAGAAAAGTACAAAGTTGCAAGAGTTGTCAGGAAGTTTCAGCATGTCCTACTCGGGAATTTTCCAGTTGGTCTACATCACAACCATTTCAAAATTGTATGTGGTTACTATGTGTGGATGCATTTTCAGAATATCCATACGTTGTACGAATGAGTTCCATCACAAGTTTGAGCACTATTAGAGCGTTACAAGCAATATTTGCATTGGAAGGATTGCCTGACACCTTAGTAAGTGACAACGGGACTTCATTTGTGTCAGAAGAATTCCTCACTTGTTGTTCCAGAAACGCCATCGAACATCTCTCATCAGGCTTTCCATTCATCATCGAATGTGGAAGTTGACTGATGTGTTCGTAAATTAAAAACGTCGATCAAGAAGCTAGTGATTGATGGGGTAAAAGCAGATGGGATATGCAGGTATACATACTGCGACCTCATTTCGCGGCCAATTGTAACTTGTGTGGGATTATAAGTTCAATTACAAGCTAAAGTACGGCACTAACGACGGCAACCTTGAACAAACCATTCCTAATCAAAGGTGGAACACCATACGCCGAGGTATGTATGGCTTAGAGGTAGTGAGATTACGTCATTGCTTCTTAAGACAAATATCCAGTGGCAGATCAATCTGGTGCTGATAAGTAAAATTCTGCTTTCTGTGATTTGATAGCATGTAGGATGCTTTTGAAAATATCTCCTATAGCGCGAGTGTAACCATTAAGTTCACCAAGAGGAGTATTATCGCCTCTGTTGAGGATGATGTGGCTGTAATTATTTGAGGGAAGTTTAACACAGTTATTTCAGAACTGAAATGTAAATTAAGGGTATTATTGTATTCTTTATTAGGAGGAAGAAGCTTACGTTTGTGGCTTCCTCTTTCAATGGTAAACTGTAATTTATTCCCAAAAAAAAAAATCAATTAGATCATAAGGTCCATGATCACATACCATATATTACTATGGGCACAACGAGAGAAAGTCCAACAAAGAGGGTCCACGGTATAGTTTATAAATAAGTGGAACCGAAGGCCATGGAGGAGACTATAAATAAAACAAAAGCCAATACAGTATCAGATAGTCAAGGGACTCTTAAGTCTCTAAGATCTCTTACCGTTAAGACTTAATTGGTATGGGACAACCGGCAATGACAAACAGAGTGACACTCATTTGACCTCCTTCTGGAACAGAATTTCCGGTATGTGGCAGGCAAAAATCTTCATTTCATCCTCGTCGAATCGAGTCAATTAACTTCTCGTACTTGGCGTACAAGCGTTGAGTTGAGGCTTGCAACCGGCTTCTTCACAGCACTTGTTTCTGGTGAGTCGCAATGTGTAGGCAAACAAACATGGAATAGCCTTCATTGGGCACTGATAGTTCTTAGTTGATATATACCAAAGACTATTACATCCTCCATTACAACCGAAGGCATTATTGAGGGTCATATTTTTTTGATCATGGCAAGTCCTATACGAAGGAAATTATGCGAAGAATATTTCCCAACCGCATAATTTGTTAGAAAGTGGTGATATCAACCGGTCACCACGATTTTCCGATTTGAGCTACCTCGAGTGGAGGTATTAAGGGAGAAAGTGTGTGCTTTGGAGGTATTTGAAGAAACCAATGTATTTTTGAAGGAAAAGGTTTACTTTGAATGTAATATTCAAATAAACCAACCACAATCACGATGCTTAAGAACCATATTCAAAACCAAATTGCTGACTTAACACCATAATGTCTACAATAAACTGGAACATAAACCGCACCCTGTATGTATAAGGATTAATCATAAATTGCAGATTACTCATTGATTCCGATTTCAATAGCATCCGTTGCCTGTTAGTTGCTGGTGCCACTATGCTATAATTGGCGAATTTTTTGAAATTTCACAACTATATGGACTTTTCTGGGCTGTTTGGACTTACAATGAAAAAGTACCAAGTACATCAACTCTTCAGAGATCCCATTGTTTAAAACCCGAAGTTTCCTTTTCTTACTACCTTTTCTCGACGTGCTTCACGAAGACCAAAAGATGCTCACGGCGGGCGGAAACTCTTATTGGAAACCCCTTTACATATAGTGCTTTTTGTGTTTACAGACGATTTGGTTCATAATCTATTATGAATATACAAATATTTAAAAGCCGATTCACGTGACAATATCCATAAGCCGAACAAATATATAATTTCGTGATAAGATAATCATTATATCGTCCATTATACAATTTGTGTGTTTGAAGCCAATATCGCAATATGCAGTTGCATGCCATACAGTGCTTAAAATATAAAATTTATAACCATCGGGCTAATCCATAAACATATACTCGAGTACAAATAAAAATGTAATAACATGTCGATATATTATATGCTTTTCGAAAATCAAAATATTTTTGAACTTAGTTTTGAAAGCTCATTTTTGCAGATAAAAATAAAAATTGGAAAATGGAAAATTTTTATAACATTCATAAAAATATATATGTATTATGGTTAACCTAAATAATTTGATACAGAACAGAGATAAATAAAACGATAAATGGAGTTGGTGGTATCCGATTTTCTCGTACATGATTTGTATGAATCACAAAGCTTATATTAAGCTTCATTTACAGTGGTATAAGATCTCATGAAAAGTAGAGACTATGTGTCTCACTCTCAATTGGTCCACAGGTGTTGGATTTCCAATCAGTTCATAATCGAATGCTTAGTCTACGCTTGCACATATATGAGATTAGCCAACTTGATATATTTGTCTATATGTACATCCGCCCACTGATGTAAGCGAATTCTGGATAAAGACTCATTTTACAATAATTTTGATGGGCTCTATACCGGAGCACGATATCAGATTGGTGACTTTAACGCTGGAGCCGACAGAAATCAGAAAGACTTTTGTAATAATGTAGATTCGTACTTTCGAAACAAAACTGAACCGCGAGTAAAAAAAAGCTCCAATCTTGAGCGCCACCAATGGTCTGTTAAGACCGATAAAACATAAGATTTTATAAATTATTATTACGAATAAGATCAAAGCGTGTAACACGCACACTTGGTATTCCAAAATTTCCGCCCAGAATACGGCTCTACCATAGTCATAGCACGTAATTCCAGCTATTTTAAAGCTTTGCAATGTGTTTGATCCTGATTTAGTTTTTTGGTTGGAAAGAACTTCTGGTTGGAACTGGTCAAAGTATTAATTAACTGATCTCTATATTCTTCATACATAAACCAAAACTGAACTATTCAGCGTACTTCAGTTTAGCACTTTTATGTATTTAAGCCTTGACTCCCATTAAAAAAAATAAATAAATAAATTATAAGCCAAACCAGTCTCACCCATGAAATATTGTTAGGCTTCTTGCATTTCATGATAATGATTATAATAACAGTTAATGATCGCTTGATCGAAACATGAAATCCATCACATCAGGCATGTACTCTGCCAGATTCGAAATCGTACAAGATAGTGTACACAAAAATTTCGATTTATTCATTACTTAGTTGTGGCATGATAATAGTTGATTGTGAAATTCTTCATTCGTTTGTTTATCATTATATATATGACGTCATTTATTGGGGTACCTGTATTTTTCCGCTTATTGAAAAGGCTTTGCGACATTGAACGAAACTGAATGCATGCTGTTTTTGTGGGTGCCCACATTCTTCCATCATAGTGGATTTTAGCTTTGGCAGAGTGAGACGAGCTATTCATGAAAATATTTGCCCTTGGAGAAGCTCAAAACAGACTACCACCATTGAGAGAAGACGTACTCTTTCGATTCCATTGTGAGTGATGTTGTTAGTTTTGTGGCCGTGTTAGTTTAGGCAAGAAGTAATATGAAAATTTGGGAAACTGTTATGGAAGATATTGACATAATGCGGTGCGACATAATGCTTCCAACAGTACAAGAAGAGCAGTACAATAAAAAAAACCTATTGGGATTCTTTTCCACAGACCTAAAATTAAATATTCTACCTTCGGTCCTTTGTTTTATTGAAGGTATGATATTTATCATCACACCATAAGCTCTAGTGTCATATCGTCACAGCCAGAGATAAATTCTCGCCAGGCCCGTCAGTAAGACTATATGGAGGGGGAAAGCTGATGGCACCACTTATACATCGAGAATTCATTTGAATCTATGTATATGGAGTTGAACATTAAGAAATCTGTAAAGGTTTTTGTAGCTTTTTCTTACTTCTTTCTCACTCTCTCTCTCTCTCTCTCTCTTTTTCTTTATTTGATATTTTTTCTAAAAATGTTTTACAGCTTCTTCCAATTTAAAAGTTTTTACAGCTTCTTCCAATGCATAAAATGATGGTGCAAAAAAAATGCATAACCCCAATTGACACTGATGAGTGATGACCATATAAAATTTTCAATGTTCTATACCTTTTACTCAATTCGGAGTACCAGTAACTCAAAAGGAGTCTTCCAAACCATACATATTCCTTAGAAATTAACGGGTAGATTTTGAGTCTGTAAGGTTGCTCTCACTTCTCTTCCTGTCCCTCTCTAACTATTTCTTCCTCTCTTTCCCTAATTCTTATCTAATTGGTCTTATTTAGGATCTACAAAAATCAGTCTGTTAAGGTTCTTAGAAGACAAATTCTTATTTGTAAAACCTAACTGATTCCAATTATAAACTGGTTTCACAAATAAGTTTTTGAAAAGAGTTCAAAGACTGATTCCAAACAATATTTATTTATAAATAATTAGTTTGGAAACATGGTGGAACATGGGGAAAACTGCATTTGCA
Source organism: Tipula lateralis (assembly GCA_963932295.1). Lineage (NCBI taxonomy): Eukaryota > Metazoa > Arthropoda > Insecta > Diptera > Tipulidae > Tipula > Tipula lateralis. Next base: position 46,869,089 of record OZ010738.1, read on the forward strand.
TGACAGACAAGCATAAAGCTTTTAGAACTATAAAAACCACGTTCCACGAGGTATACCTGTTATCTGCTATGCAAATATTAATCGTAGACCTGAAAATATTCGCTGATCGTTTATGTGAAAAAATCTCTAACAACGGATCTGTGACTTTTAGCTACTACCAACTTTTGTTAAATATTTAGAATTCACTATCATTTTCATGGGTCCTTCATTGGTCCTGCAATCAAACTCAGTCCATGGAAGGAAATTCTCTTCATAAACACCGAAAACCTTGATAACAACGTTATCTAAATTAAGCAAAAAGCAATCAGTTCAATAGCTTTTCCCCAAAGCATAAAATAATGAAGCTGGGGATTTATGAAGGAGTTGAACATTAAGAAAAATCTCTCTCTCTCTTTTTTCTCTCTTTCTTCTTGATATAGTATTCTTTCAAATTCATAAAACTATAAAGATCGTATAACAATGAAAACAAACCCATAAGCCCAATCTACACTGGCGAACACATTAACGTCTCCATGTTATACGTTTTACGCAATTCGTGCTCTCTCACTTTGGAGTATCAGTACCGCAAAAAGAGTCTTCCAAAGCATACACATTCCATACGGGTCAAGTAGATTTTGAGTCTGCAGGAGTTGAACATTGAAAAACTGCAATAATTGAGTAATTTGCTCTCGTTTCTCTCTCTTTCTCTCTCTCTCTCTCTTTCTTGTTTATTCAGTATTCTTTCAATATGCTAAATTTTACAGTTTTTTCTAATGCTTAAAACGATGAAGCTATTAAAATCAAAATAAACCCAATCAACACTGGCGACTACATAAAACTAACCATGTTCTACGTTTTACTCAATTTGTTTTTTCTCACTCTGGAGTACCAGCACTTTAGAAGATGCCTTCCAAACCATTCATATATCTTAGCCATTGACCAGCCAAAAAGATTTTGAGTCTATATGGAGTTGAACACAAAGGAATCTGTAATAATTGAGAAGCTTGCTCTCATTTCTCTCTCTCTCGCTCTCTATCTCGTTCTTTTTTTTTCGGTATTCTTTCCAGACATGTTAAATTTTGAAGTTTTTCTCAATGCATAAAACGCTCAAGCTATAAAAATGAATCCAATAAAACCAATAAACTGATGAATACATAAAAGTTTACATGTTTTACGTTCCACTCAATTCGTTTTCTATCACTATTAGGTACCAGTACCTCAAGTGGCGTCTTTCAAACCATTCACATTCCTTAGAAATTGACGGGTCAAGTGGATGTTGAGTCTGAATGGGATTGAGCATTATGAAATTGAGTAAGTCAATGGCTCTCACTTTTCTCTCTCTCTCTCTCTAACTTTTCCTATTTCGCCTCCTTATTAGCTATTCTTTCAAAAAATGTTAAATTATAAAGCTGTTCCCAATCGATGAAGCTAGAAACGTGAACATGGATTCCATACCCTGATTACCAATCCTGATGACCACATAAACTTCTCAATGTTCTTTGTTTACTCCATTTATATTCTCTTACTATGAGGTACCAGCACCTCAAAAGGAGTCTTCCAAACCATTCACATTCCCTAGAAATTGATGGGTCAGGAAGATTTTGAGTCTGTGTGGAATTGAGCATTAATAAATTGAGTAAGTAATTGACTCTCACTTCTCTCTCTCTCTCTCTGTTTTCGCCTTTTGCTTTCGTATTGCCCCAATGCATAAAACGATGTAGCTATAAAAATGAAAATGTAACCCATAAACCCAATCAACAATGGCAACCACATAAAATTCTCAATATTCTACGCTTCACTCAATTCGTTTACTCTCACTATAAAGTAACAGTACTTCACGAAAAGTCTTCCAAACATTACATATTCCTTAGAAATTGATGCGTCAAAATGATTTCGAGTCTATATGGGGTTAAACTTTAAGGAAACTACAAGTATTGAATCGCTTGCTCTCATTTCTCTCTCTCTTTTTCTTCCTTCAACAAATGTTAAATTATATAACGAAAGTTTTATAGCATACAATTTTGAAGCTATAAAAATAAAAATTAATCCCATAAACCCATTCAACACTGATGACCACATTTATGTTTCACTCAATTTATATTCTCACTTGGGAGCACCAGCACTTCAAGAGACGACTTCCAAACACATTCCTTAGAAATTAACGGATCAGGTAGTTTTTTTGTAGGTTTTGAGTTTATAGGCAAAAATTGGTTAACGTGCTCTCATTTCTCTCTCTCTCTCTCTTTTTTCTTCTTATATCGTTATTCTTTTAAAATAAAACAAAATTAAAACTTTTCCTAATGCATGAAACTATGAACCTGGGGTTTTATGATGGAGTTGAAATTTAAGAAAAATTGAGTATTATTCTCTCTCTCTCTCCCTCTTTTCCCTCTTTCTTCTTCATATGGTATTCTTTGAAATGCATAAAACGATGAAGCCATAAAAACGAAACTGAATCCATTAAACCCAATCAACACTGGTGACCACATAAATGTCTCCACGTTCTACGTTTTACTCAATTTGTACTCTCTCACTAGGGAGTACCAGCACCTCAAAAGGAGTCTTCCAAACCATACACATTCCTTAGAAATTGACGGGTCAAGTAGAAATTTTATCGTTACAGTCGATGTATGTAGTATGAATAAAATATGTAATTAAATTTGACTTTATCTCGTTAATGGCCTTTATTTAATAATAAAATAAACAATAATATATAAAAATAAAATTATTTTATTATTTAAACAAAACAAAACAAAACAAAAATTAAATATTGTTTATAATAGGTTTAATATTTTTAAATAATTTATTACATTTTTATTAATTTGTGACGATGAGTGGACATCATTCAAGTTTAATATTTAATTAATGGATTTTTATGTATATCGCATAAATAAATACATAAAATAAAAAACCATTAAATTCTATGTTCGATACATAAAACATATACATACTAAAATCAATATTTATGTAAATTTTTTTTTACGATAACATGTTAATTTCCAACTGATTATATTCGTCGCCAAGGTATCATCCGGACTCACATAACCCACTATACGATCTGGCTATTAAAAATAATGGATTCGTGTAAAACAATGAGACAATAAAATTGTTACATCCCAACAACAACAATATAGAAATTTTCTTTTTTACTACATGGCCGATGTCATCGTCGTTCTATAGAACGACTACACTTCGGCAGTGTGGGAGCACCAATGTATGGAGGACAAAAATAGAAAATATCCCGAAAATTCTGATTGATTGTGTTCCTTATTGTGATAGAAGATATATATAAGGGATCGGTTGGTTATTTTTGATTGATTATATAGATTTGGGATGATTACTGTTTCGTGCTGGTTGTTGTATTTTCTTATATACAGTCGACGTTTATATATACAGAGATTCGACGCAATGGGTGAGCTTTTTGTTTGATGTCGAAACGAGAGATATCTTCCAAATTGGAATATCATTAATAATTCGATGGGATATACTTTGGCTTTTAGGTTTGAAATACGCAATATATGGTGATTTGATAGATTAATGATAGAAAATTGTATAACGCTGTCATTTCCGCGATGCTGAGAGTGGTGGATAAAACTTGTTGTATATTATGTCAAATTGCCTATAGATTAAGCTTAATGCTCTCGATAAGCAAGCAAGTCATCATTTACAAACAAGAGTATATTTTATTGGAAATTTCGCACCATACTATACTGTTATGGATGTGTTGAACCAAAACTTATTTTGCCACCTAATCGAATTCAAACCAAAACTCTGCTTCTTCGTCTACAATGTTAGTACGAAATCCAGTCTCACACCGATCTTTAATTCGACCCACATCAAATGAGTTGCCGCCATAAAAAATCTAATGTTTCAGCATCCATAATTATGAATAGTATTGGTTGAAGGCCATATGCGGAGGCAATGGCCACTGTTGGGCGTGTAAATTACACGATGTAATTTACACGATTTTTTACATGTAAAAAACGTGTAATTTACATAAGGCTATTTTCTACATTATATATGTAAAAAATGATTTCATGTAAAAAATAAACAACGTGCCATCTCTTATCAAATGTAATTGTTAATACAGCACCATCTGTTCAAAAATCTTCTTACTATTTTACGAATATAATAAGTGTCACAATGAATGTCACAACAACTGGTTTTAAATTAGAATTTGGAGATTAATTTCGTTCAAAATCACCTTAACTGGAGCTCCAGTGCAGGTAAATAAAATCACTTTCCAACTAATAACGAGCACCTGACTATTTTATTTTACAAATATTTATCGATGTTAACAACCAAACCGAACGGCGGTAGATTTTTGACCTTTAAAGATAGATGGCACTGCAAATGGTGTTGCTTTCATATTTTACATGTAATTTACCTTTTATGTAATTTACGCTGTTTTTTTTATATAATTTACATAAAAAATGTAAAACACGGTTTTTACCTGTAAAATCCCAACAGTGGCAATGGCTTTTGGAGAATATGTCTGTCTTAAGACAAGGTAGTGAAGAGTCCATATCGTTATCAAATGTTAATGCCATCAACACTTAAAACTCCAAATGGGCCTATTGTAACGGTACATCTCGCTCCGAATTGAATGCCTTCCAGTTAAGTCTGAAAATGTACCATTGCATCCTGATTTTTCGCCGGAACCTATTACGAAAAACTAATTACGTTTCACACATTATAACTATGACGAACTTCTTCCTGATCTTGGTGTAATATAGAAGAGAGTTACAGCTCCATAACTAGTACTGCCACCTTGGTTCGAAAATCGAATGGTTAACTCCAATAATGACTTGATGTCAGAAAAATAAGCCCGGTCAAAGTCAAGGAAGACAAAACCAGATTCACAACGAATCTCGAATTAAAAGACGCTTTCTGGAAAATACACGTTTGATGAGCACGTGATACTATTAACTTAGGTAGCAGGCTTATTAAGCAGGGTTACTGCCTACAACAGTCTCATTCCAAGTTTCAGATGTGGCAGCTGGCCTTACAATCCTCTTGAAAATATTTATTTTATATAAAGCGGCAATTGATTCATTCGGAAACATCAAGGTAGCTCTTTTCACTTCTGCAGTGTTATGCACTGCTAATTATAATCAATATCTCCAAAAGGATGCATCAACTCATTGCAGATATATTTCGGCAAAACTCAGCGTCGTTATATTCTATTACAAAACTGGAGTATAAGGCTGCTGTTATTTCGTTAATAGTTCCGGTCAATGTGTGGAGGATTTTCCTTTCACAAAAGTAACGGACCTCACCAGTCTTAAATAGTTAATGGGTCAGAGTGATCTCGCCGGACGACTGATTTATTGGAGCTTATATACGAAATTGTATGTAAATTCATTGACTCACCCTCGAACTCAGATATTATTACTGGTCTACCATAGTGGAGATGTTCAAACCAAACATATCGCATCTGAGTACGAAATATTCACCACTTGGTCTTGGTTTTTGGTCAACATTTTATAGGCCATGGCCTAAAATATATTAAGGGTATTGAGACAAAAGAGCATCCTAAGTGCTTATAAAGTGGAGTTCTCTAAACAGCTTTGCACAATATAGATTTTTTTACTTTAATTCTATTTGGCCGGTTTTATTTCGGGATGGTCTTCGAATCTGAATACTTCACAAGGGATGAACACTCCAACATATTATTTGTTGGTTGAATTGTAATCTTTCACGATTGACGAAGAGTCGGCGTTAATGCAACCAGTTTCGCTATCCTTCGTTTCAACAAATACTGACAACACATATAGAGATTAGAGCTACTGAGGTTCCTTAGACTCATTCTTGTAGAACGACCAAAACGCCATTTTTATTTATTTAAGATGTGAATTGTAATCCTGGAAACTACTGGACATTTTTGAACCTGAAAAAAAAATCGCGAATCTTTAAAATACCGATTTGAATGGTTAATTTTTTCTAGCTTCAAATGATTTTGGCGGGGAAGCACACTTATGCAACTGGTGACTGCTGAGGAAAGAAGAGTTATGTATTGAAATTGACTGGAACTTAAGAAGATCAGGTTCTTCATACCGGAATTGTATACTGAAGGTGTTACCCGATGATTCCATCCCAATTCGCAAAGAAATACTACTAAAAAAGGGCCAATAGCTGACTGATCGACTTAAAATTCTGCCAAAAGATGGAGAGCAGCAGATGAAGTGGAATTGGATTCATTATCGAGTAAGGATCGCCTCCAAGACTCTTAATTTATTGAAGTTTGAACTCCAGGTGATATTTTCAGGTGAGTGTACCATTCTGGAAAACACCTAAACGTTTGATGTTATATGATTTAGAAAGAAAAATCTTGAGTGCTTCACAGTTCAGGGAGTACTTGGAATATAAGTGAAATTATTTTTAATGCGGTGGAATTATTTGGTTCCTTTTATCATATTGCAACCCAAATTCCAAGCCCCATAAGTATTATCAAGGACAAATATCGTTTAGAAAGTTTCTTTATTCATTTTCCAGAACAGAGTTAATCCGAGTGGTGTTCTCTAAGCTGTGGTGTAATACTCCTTATAAACCATGACTAAGGAACTGGCAGACTGAAAAATTCGAGTTGAAAAAAATCGAATGGAGCTGTTTCTGTAAGGAAGTGGACAACCTTACAGGTTAGTTGGTGGAAATCAGTTTGGATATTGCTACAGTTTTGAGAGCAGAACTCTATGCATAAAAAATGAAGTGCAGAGATTTTATCTGTATCTTTTCTGAAAGCCAGACTGCTTTAAAAGCGGTTGTCTTTAATACTCTTTCATCGAAACTTATTTTGCAGACGGTTATTGCCTCAAATCGATTAGGCAGTCTGAATAAAGTTACACTTCACTTAATATAGTAAGTCACATGGATATTAAAGTATTGGATGATAAATTGGCCCGATTGAGAGACTCCTACTTCTTCTTGAATTATGATAGACACACTTTGAAGATCTTGCTGGGAGTTCCCACGGGGCATTGTTCACCAATAATGACATGTTAAAAAGAAAATTAGGAAGATAAAGAAACAGTTGAGCACTACTTGTGCTTCTGTCATTTATACATGCCCAAAAGACTGCAGTACTTTGGATCAAGATTCATATTTAAGAATAAGCAACTGATGACCATTCGAAGAACAAACAGATTTTGGGACTCTGAGTGTACGTCTGGGAAGTCGGGGAAGAAAATGCTAACAAGGTAATTTATATTTTTCGAAAGCTGCTTTGATTTTCCACGTTCCTTTAAAAGATTCGTGTTTCACCAATTAGTTCAGGCTTAGTAACAAGAGTAGCCCCAGGTTGGTAATTAGGGTGAGTTAATGTAAAAATTCGACCTACAGGCGAAAACCTTCGATCGAACATAAATATTAGAACAACAAAACACATTTTCATATTTTGCAGCAAGTATTTGTTTAGATAGAGTATTGTATACAAAGGATAATTGTTATCCACTTACAACAAATCGAGAAAAAGACAAAATTTCATATTTCCAACCGGAGGCTGACAAAATAAACAAACAATAACGTCTTACGGTTAAGGATCAAAAACAAGAACCGTATATTGATTCCATATTAAGGTAGATACGAGACAAGATACGTGTACACTGTATATAATCAAAACATGTTATTAAATTTCATAAACAGCAGCAAACATAATATCAGGATACAATTTGCATACATTAATTATGTATTATATTTTCGACCCACCCATATACTCGTACCGTACTCTACCTGCATAATATTATATTATATTATGTCTTAGATGTTATTTACCTGAAGATAATGATTATGCAGCAAGTCAAAGTTAGAAATAAACAAAAAATTTACTTTTTTGATTAACTTTCTCATATAGGTAACATTAATTAATGCAATTAAAAGGTAAATAATGTTGAAGCAAAAATTATTAGAAACCTGACAACGTAAAGATTTTAACAAATAACTTTTTTGTTTATTAATTACTTTTGATGTGGCATGAAGTTGTTGCCAAACTATTATTTACAATATGAACAGTGTAGTGACATTGTTTTACCTTTGCACAAAGGTAACCACCCCAAACTATGCTTTTGTGGTTCTTTTTATAAAATGATGCATGGAATGTGTTGCATTGAGCTTTTGTTTCATGGTGTTGCATGACACAAACTGGATGTACCATGTTGTGCTGTGACGACCCGCTAGATACGGGAGACATTTACGGGAGAACCTACAACTTTATATGTTGCATTTGGCGGCTTTCGACACATAAGTTCTATATAGATCAGATTATTATATAAGCCCTGATTGGAAAGATTAGTGTGGAGAAGTACAATATGGTGACCAAAATATGAAACAAGCATGCGTGTTTGCATGATAAAAAACCTATTTCCGGGTTGAACTAGTATTATGTACTAGATGAAGATAGTAAAGAAACTAATTTTCTGCTTGAGTCCAGGACAGTTTTATCTGAACTAATTGGCCACCTATAAAGGCCAGTTCGGTCAATTAAGTCGCAAATAACAGGAAGTAAATGACAGTAACAATGATATGCACGTTCGCACTGCGAATAAAAAGAGGAGTAATGTGTTGCATTGAGCTTTTGTTTCATGGTGTTGCATGATACAAACTGGATCATTATTTATCAGTTTATAGATCGATCCCGCTGGAAGCAAAAATTTCAGATCAGATTATTATACAAGCTCTGATAACTATCTAACTAGCATGTGTTTTGGTTGACAGTAAAACTATTTCCGGTTTGAATTATTATTATGTACTAGATGAACATGATAAAGAATCAAGTTTTCTTCTGAAGTCGAGGACAGCTCTATCCGTAATAAATGGCTACCTACAAAGCCGTGTTCAGCCAATTAAATCGCAAATAATTTGAAGTAAACGACAGTGACAATGGTATGTACATTCCCACTGCGAATAACAAGAGGAGGAATGTGTTGCTTTGAGATTTTGTTGCTTGGTGTTTCGTGATACAAATTGAACTGAATCAATCATGCTGTGTTGCAACTCATTTGATCGATTTTTTTGGGATGATAACTCGTTTACATTAAGAGACTTTTGCATGAAATGGGTCATTGATCGAGTGATTGTATTTACTCCTTTTAAGCTGGCAAATTTCGAGAGGATCTCCAAATTTACACTGTACATGATGGCAATAAAAATATCTACCTAGAGTGAGTGTTCGCTAGATGGCAAATCTTTTTCCGGGTTGAACTAGAATTCTAGTTGGTATACAACATGGACATGGTAAAAAATAAAGTTTTCTTATGGATTCCAGGACAGTTCTCTTTGTACTATGGTGGAAAGCTTTTGTAATGTTACAACGTTTGAAAACAAGCATGTTCACAAAAAATACAAAGAAATCAAGAACAGGCCATCTACCCAATTAAAATAACTGGAAGTGAACGACCCCAACAATGGTGTGCACATTCGCTTTGCTAATAACGAGAAAGGTAGGTGTTGCATTGAACTTATGTTTCGCGGTGTTTCAAGATACAAATTTAAATGAATGTACCGTGCGGTGTTGTAATTCATTTTATTGTTGGGATGATGACCTACTAGGTACGGGAGGGTTAAAAAATGAGCTGGCTGGAGACAAAAAAGCAAAATGGTGGACAGTACGTACAGTGCCTACTCCAATAAACTGACTGAGATTTGTGGTAACTTTGAACATATTCGTCTCAAGCCCACAACCAATAACAATGTGTTATTGGTTGTGGGCTTGTTGATAGAAACCTTAAGATCTAAAAACCTTCAAAGCAACAATAATCGTTAAACTCATGCATTCAAACTATAAACAAGGTGGAACGTATTCCAGAACTCAGTGTCACGAAGGGACCACGGTTCCACATACATTCACACATTAAAAACACCCAAACGTGATTTTTGGTTACCACCGGGAGACGAACCCGAGACTCCCAAATGGCAGAGCAAGCACGCTACTTTTTCTGCCAACGATGGTGACTTATGCAAAGGAATTCAAGTTATTTCTAGAGCTTTCCTTAGTACGGGCATGTGGTGTTGAAACTACTCGCTAGCGAAACCATTAACTATTATTGCTCGATCATCCGAATTTTTGGAGAAACAGTAGTCCGATGACGCCTCCAGTCGAAAACTAACATCAAACAGTGATACAATGTGGATGCATTTGCACAAATTTGTTAATTTTAAAGATTGGCAAGGCCTTCGATTGATGAGGCCAAATTTTGAAACAACAAATAAACGAAAAACTAAATAAATAGATCTAATAAAACTTGATCCATATGGATTAGAGTGTCAACATCAGCCCAACCTTAATAACAGAACAGCGTTACTTCATAAACACTATGAGGTTTGCAACACCCCTATTGGTGGTTTTAAAGTGAAGATGACCTTGTAAAAGAGAGATATTATAATTTTTGTGACAAGCTTGCTAGTACTAGGAAAGAGAAAACTGGTTGTGATATGAACATCAGCAAGCTCTCGGTGTAATGAAAAGTTACCCCTAAAATAATTGGTACGACATTGAGTGCTTTTAAACAATGAAGTATATACTTAAACAAAAATTGTTTCCATAAGTAAGACAAATAAAATAATGGGCCATTTGGATATGTTTTTCTGGTAGCATAAATTACGGGGAATATTAACTTATCACACTATACCATTTGGGCGTCTTTATTTTTATTTAACTTTTCTGTTTCTGGGAATAAAATGAAAATATAAAACAAAATATTTGTTCGAACATTCCTGGAATTCAAGAGTATATATATATATGGGTATGAATTTTTTGAGTTAAATCTGATTTAATTTCGGTGTAATGATTAAAATACATTATACTGCCAAACAACGACTACTGACCCAGTGGTGGTTCAAAACAGCCATCAAATCGTTTTTAGAACATCTTAACTATCCAGAAATTTTCCCGCATTTATCTAACCAAGCTGAACACCTGGTTGTCAAATGTCTTCTTAGTTCTGTAAAAACTATTTTTCGTATACCAAATACAACCCCTCTGGAATACCTGATGGGCATATTGCCAATGGTGACTAATCACAAGGCTTTTCACAAGGAGTAACGTCAACAATAACCGCCCAGGTGGCGCAGTGGTTAAAGCTGCGGTAGTTGGAGTGGAAGATACCGGGTTTGGATCCCGAAACCGGGGTAAGATACAAAAAAGAATTTTTCACCATCGATCGACCTAGTACTATATATAGACTGACATGGAGCTATGCAATGCGCAGATGATTCTACGAAAATTGGACTAATAGCCATACATAAAATAGTATCACAATGGACCATCGCAGGTGTAAGTGTTCGGTAGCAGCCAACCAACAAAACAAAAAACGTCAACAACAGTGCCCGTATTTTTTATGTTCATCTCTTCGAATTTAAGAAATAAAAAGTATGTTATCAAAGGACTACTCCGATGACTCCAACCATCTCCAAAATAAGCACAAACCAGTAATATCTTATGGATGCATAAGCTTTTGCTTGTTGACGATAATATACTGTGCTGATATGAGTTGAATTTGTTAACGAAAAGTATTATTCTAATGCTATGAGGGATGTTGCAGGAAACGTCTCATTGATATGGTGATGATGATATGAGGTTAACGGAGCCTTTGCAATACTATCTTCTACAATAGCACAGTGGTCAAGTTTATTGACATTTTTATACAAATTTACTTTAAGATTGCGACTGTTTGATGGCGGGTTGTATTGACAAGTGTCCCACTGTGGATCAAAACACAGTTTAGAGATATCAATAGTGAGTGTGACCGTCACCATCTAGAGAGATATCTTATTGAGTAAATCAAAGAACATTTTTGACCTTATTCGATTGGCTTGGCTGAAATGAAGTTAGTCTCGAGAAAGATTAATTGTCCGTTTTTTACATTGTCCTTTTTTATAGTGGACTTTATTCCATTCTAAAGAACACCATCTAGGGAGACAACTATGGTGACGATGAATAAAGTGAAAGATTTGCTCAATTAGACAAAATTTCAATGTCGGGCATTCGATAAACTTTGATCGTGAATATAAAATAATTACATTTATGTAGCTAAAAGTGACGTAGTTGAAGAAAGAACTGGGTCAGTGTTTACAGTCATACCCTTAAGGCCGAAATAACTTAACTATAAGAAAAGCTGGAACGACAGTTATTTTAGAAGACTAAATGTTTTCCTAGGCGATAATGAATTTTCTATGAAGACATGGAAGGTGCAATAATAAAAGAGCAATAAATGCCGAGAATTGCTCGAGCGCCTGAAAAGCGAAATTGGTCATATCGTACTATCGGAAAAGTTCGTTATTGAGCTAGTGAACAGAAAGAATAATAAAAATGGTTGAAGAAAATCTAATAACAACTGGACAACTATCAACTGGACAACAGAGTTCGACGAAATAAGATCTCTCAACAATTTTAAACATTGGGTATGGAAGATCCAAATACAAGCTATAATCAAAGGAGCCAATACCACAATCCGAACAAAAAAATTCTGTATGGCACAAGCAGGTTAATATGTTGGGCCGGTGGCATTCCTAGCTACATTTTGCATAAAAATTAATCGCAAGCGACCAAAAACACCATGACCGATCTGCCATAAGTCAAAAGAAGAGATCGGATTGAGATTCCTGAAAGATCGAAAGAGTTAAACGAGATTGACAATAAGTGGGTAAAGCTTGATAATCTAGCTTGATTATACATTGGATCCTGAAGCAAAAGAAGTTTGTCTGATGAGTACAGAAATGGAAAAATCAAGTGAACATGAACTTCTGATATAACGACCATTTCTAATGAGGTGATTCTGAATATAGACTTCATGAAAACGCAATCGATTTAGAAGTCGGACGTGGTTCTTTAAGTTAATGATAAATTTAAGGCAAAAGTGAGTACAGTTAGTCACGTTTCTCTTATCTCAAATTTAGGAACAAAGTGCGTTCACTAAACTAGCCTATCTGACTTTGTTGTCAGCTCGTTAGTCTTATCTTATCGTACCTCCTGATTTCTTCTAAAAAATAGAACTTCATTTAAGTCAAATTTCATAGGTGGAAGGCGAATGCAATATGGCGGATGCGGAAGCTACTCGTATCCTAGCTTTAAACAAAATATAATACCAACCCCATACTCGACACCCAACAATGGGTTTATTCTTCGTATATACGTAATATATAGGATTGGCTGTGTTGTTACAAAGAAAAATAGGCAGTTTTCGTATCGGATGATTACACGAGACACAAAGTAGATCCATTATGACAATCCAATAAGTTGACTTGGTGTTCTTGAAATTTTCACAGTATTTAAGTAAATTGAATTAATTGGTTTGTTATTTCGAGGTTCAACACAGACTAGCTTTCACTCGATGGAACGGAACCGAAAGATTCCACGCTGTTGGAGACTACTTATTTTATTGCCACTCATCGTTTATCAAGCCGATTTGGTCCGCTTAGCACTGTTTTCTGATTGGTTTTCTTACTGGTCCTTCAACTTTCCTTATCGCTTACGAATGTCAGTCCAATGGCACACCCTTCTATACTCTTACTTCGATCTCTATCTTGTACTGTCACACTGTGTGTTTTCAAATGGTCCACGAACACCCTTTAGAACAACTTTAATCTGTACCTTGCTTAGCTTTATATACCAGTCTAAATTATTGATTGGAGGTTCGGTCATGATTCAGTCCATGAATTCTTCACGACACTCCCATGGGGCCTTCATGTACATAATTTATGACTATATTTTTCTAGTCAAATGGTAAAAAATCCATTTTTTCGCATGTTGACTAGGCAACACAATGGTTGACTGAACTATATCTATATGTGATTGCAAGGACATATTGTAGTATTGACACGTTGTGCAAGAACATGTTGTAGTGTTTAATGCTAATGAGCATGTAACTAGGCATATGAGAATCTGGATTGATAAGAGATTTAATTTTAAGGTACAAATGTGGGATAAGCTGAAGTCGCTTATAGGTACAGGTGAGTAAATCTAAATGAGGAATACACCGGAGTGTAACAGCTATAATGCGATAGGGCGATTAATCCAACCCTAATACATACTCTGTATAGTATGGAATGAGCGACTCACGCTTTTCCTCCTCAAAGGGATTTTATTTTCGTACGTAAAACTGTGCAAATGGTACCAGAAAAAATTAAAACAGCATTGCAAGGGGTTAACGAACCACCAAATCACAAACCGGTCAAATTTAATTAAGGGAAATATTGATATATTTTCCAAAAATTTGACGGGTGACTGCATTTCACCAATTAAAAAATAAAAAATTGTGAGACAAAATGACAGTAGCTGTGTAATGAATGCTGAGTTGATTGAAATGATTCTCGGAATCAAGTTTTCTAGGGATGAGGAGATGAGCAATAGACTAATAAAAGGGGGAGGGAGTGGTCAAGGACATGTGTATGTTTGAAAGAGTATCAGCTGGAACTTGTAGCTCTCCAAGAAAGTGTTTGCCTAAAAGTGAAGACCAAGGCTAAACATTGCTACACAGTGGAAATGAGCTCAGAAATCTTAGAGTTGGATTTTTTCATTAGATAACTATCCCCATGAGATTATCCAACCTGTCACTTGCCCATGTAGATGCGCCTACTGATGTAAGCCAACCCCACGACTCATTTTACAATGACTTGGATGAGTTCCATACCTGAGCACGTAGTTAGTTTGGTGATTGGTGACTTCAATGCTAGAGCTGGCAGAAATCAAACCTACTTAAGTAATAATATAGGTCCGTACTCCCAACATGAAACTGCGATCGAAAATGGGTAAAGAATGATGTACTTTGCGATCGCTCATGATTTCAAAGTGGCAAGTACATTTTTTCCTCAAAAAAATATACATTTGGAAACATGGACACATCCACGTAAAACACCCCGAAACTAAATCGACCAAGTATTGTTTTCAAAAGGATAGGTTCTGGTGAGAACCTTAGGACCGTGAAAAAAAACAGCTACGATGGAAATTTCGTACAAGTACAGAAGGACAGGTGAATTCTCTTGTGAAGGTCTGATAAATCAAGAAACGTTATCTAATTACCAATCTGGAGAAGTGAACAGAGTCTGGGAAGTAGTGAAAAATACGCCCAAAAATGATTGATTTGATGAAGAGTGTCGTCTTGCTGTTGAGCAACAAAATATAGCCCACAACTTTTCGCAAGTGCAGATGATATCTGTGTGATTAGATTAAATGGCAACGGAGTGAGAACAGTGTTCAGCTTCCGTTGGTTTAATCACGTGTTGCCGAGACCAAGCCATGTATGGATGTGAGAATTCGACATTGACAGATGAGTACGAGAGAGGGCTTCTAACATTCGAAAGAAGAGTCATGCGAGTGATATAGCCCGAAACGTGACGTTGTTGGCCAATATCGAGTTCTTTTAAATCACGACATCAGAAATTTAATGCAGATTCCTGATATCTGTGGATGGTCGCTGATATCTGTGGATGGGCAACGATGGCTCCACCTACGGCGTAGAGAGCGATCTGTCATCTTATAATACTTCAAATTGCTTGCAACAGTATCAAGAGCTGGCTCGTGATCGAAACCGATGGAGTTAGATTGCTGAAACGGTACGGGCCAACAATGGCCTGTAAATACGTTTGTTGTTTTATTTTTATTTTTTAATTCAAAGAAATCAATATGTAGAATCAAACACATTTATAGGATTTCAGATAAGAAATTTGAAATTTTAGTACCATGTTTTAACAACTTGTGCATAGAAAGATTTTTACTGAGCACGTTTAACCTAATGCTCTGAAGAATGAAAAGGAGAGTCTATATGGCCCAAAAGTATATTTCCCAAAAAACTTGCACAATGTTGTTGCCTGCGATTAACCAAAGTTGCAATATTATATGCTTTACAGCGTACTGTGTAAGGTGGTAAGAGGGTCAGGTTCTCATGGAATAGTAAATTTTAGTTATAGTTCCAGTTTGTTTTTTTTTCATATTATAGAGTAAGACTCGCTTTTGTACACCCTTAATTCTATTAATGTGGTCAGTGTTACGGGGACACCAAACCAGTGACGAAGAAAACCGAACATGGAGTTGGCTTTCGATATACTCTGATCGATGAGTTTGAAGAATAGAATATCACTGACAAATGTTACACCTAGATCTTTAACTGTAGAGACGCGTACAATTAATGTTCCATTGATATTATAATTGGCAATTATTGGACATGTTTTCCTATGATATGACATTATCTTGCATTTTTGAATTTTGAGTTCCAAATAGAAGCACGATCATCCAAATAGAAGCACGAAAGAGTATTGAATTATCTTAGTGATGTCGTCAATAAATATCAGGAAGAAATAGAGACCAATATTAGACCTCTGAGGAACTCCAGATTTTGCAAAAATAGGATAGGACCTTTCACCAGCTATTTCGATAAATAGGTATCTCTTCGTTTAGTAAGATTGAAACCATTTGACAAACATTGATGAAAAACCAAACATGCTAAGTTTAATCAATATCTGGCGATGTTCAATGGAGTCAAAAGCTTTACTGAAGTCAGTGTATATGGTGTCAATTTGGTGATCATTTTCTAAAGCTTTAGTAGTAATGCTAGTAAACTCAACTAGGTTGGTGGTAGTTGATCTGCCAGGCATAAATCCGTGTTGATGAAATGATAGATGGCTTAAAACTATTTTCTTGGAGGAATTGCAGACTAGTATTTCAAATAATTTAGGTAAAATTGAAGTGGTTGCAATTCCTCGATACCAAGAAATTTTATTCCTTTTACCAGACTTAAAAATCGGTGTAAGTCTCAAAATTTTCCATTTATCAGGGAAAACTACATCAGCCAATAATTTTATGATGGATAAAGGGATAGAATCAGGTCCACAGCCACCTCCTAGTGATTTAATTTCAGTTAATATCTCCTCTTCAGAAAAAGTTTGGATATGTATTGAACAATTAGCGTAGCTGGGAGGATGATTGTTACAAGGTGAATTATCAGGACTGTAAATTGTTTGAAAAAATGATGAGAACAGGTTTGCTTTTTCTTTGGGTTCTGATGCTTATGATCTATTCAGATGCATAGTGGCCGGATATCTTTTAGTTTTCCTCTTGTCACTGACAATATTTGTGATCACTTTTTATATTATTTTGAACTTAAATTATGTATTTCTTGAAACAATCATCATAGTACGCATAGAATTGTTCCTTAAGCTGAATTCATACTTCAATTTCTTCGTTCATTCATTCATTCGTTCGGTAATTTTGTTTTGACGATTCATACTATGTTTAAATTTCAGAACGATTCTTCCATTGGCACGCACGTACACATTATATATATTTTGTTTCCGAATAACATGGCTTTTATTTGCTTCTTTTTCGTTTTAGTGTCATGTTGTCTCTTTTACTCAATGTTCGTTCAGACAAAAAGTTAAAATTAAACTATTTCTTGCGACAAAATGTTGCCATTTTGGAGAACTACGATTGACCGAAAAAATTGATGAATGAATGAATGAACGAAGTAATTGAAGTATGATTTCAGCTTGAACGAACATTGAGTGAAAGAGACAACATGACACTAAAACGAAAAAGAAGCAAATAACAGCCATTGTTATTGTGTACGTGCGTGCCAATGGGATTAATTTATTTTAGTTACTGACAAAATCGTTTGGAGAATCGTTCTGAAACTTTAGCATATAGTATGAATCGTCAAAACAAAAATACCGAACGAATGAATTAATGAACGAGGAAATCGAAGTATGAACTCGGCTTGAGTTGCAACAAATTTTAGCTTATCTTCGTCTCATTTTTTTATACGCTCGGTCTTTTCTATTCTTCAGATTGATTAATTTATCATCGTTCCATGGCTGATGGATGATTGATGTAGTTTTTGTTAGCGGGACAAACTGATTGAGTCCATAGAATAATATTTCATAGAAATTGTTAATATTAGTATTAATATCAGTTAATCCATCAATTTTCTCGTCCCAACTTGTATTATTCGAGAAGCCTTTAAGTCCAGAGATGTTAGCTTTGGCAAAGTTATGTCGTATACCTGGTTCTTGATGGAAATTGCAGTGTTCGTTAATTTATGATATATTAAAGCAGATTTCCATGAATTTGTGATGAATATCGTTGCATGTGAATGGTGACAGTAATTCATTTATTTGAAAGATGTCGACTTCGTTTGCCAGAAATAAATCAAGGAAGTTATCATTTGCATTTGGAAGATGATTTATTGGTTTAAGATCAAAGTAACACTCAAGATCAAATAGAGTAGAAGATGGAAGCATGCATTTTAGATCTTCGTCATAAGACCAGCTCACTTTGGTAAGGTTGAAATCCCCCACTACGACCAAAGAATCACCCGGTTTAATAAGAATATAAATTTCTTGGATCGTTTCCCTGCAGTTTGCGTATGTTTCGCTTGGTGAAGAGGGTTTATGAATGCAAGAGAAGTATTTTGATCCAACTTCACTTACGAATTCTGATTTCGCCAGAATTGGCCAGAACTACACTCCTGGACAAAATTAACGCATATTTTTTTTTGTAATAAAAAAAATCCCGCTGGACAATTTCAGTGGAACTGGTATCAAATGAACCCAAATTTATAAGTTTCTCAAAAGAGGCACAAATGTGGCGTTATGGAATTATAGCGGCTATTTTTCATTGCAAAATGTTAAAATGTGTCGAACTATTTTTTTTAAAAACTAGCTTTATTACAATTTAATTTGATTAATTTAATAATGAGTATTTCCCCCTTCCCCCCTCCCTCCCCCCGTGTCTTTATTACAGCTTCCATCCTTCTGGGCATACTAATTAGAATGCTTTGTATCATTTCTTGCGGAATAAGATTCCACTCTTCTTGCGCTGCAACTCTCAGCTCTGCTGTCGAATCTGGTGCAGGATTTCTAGCTCTAATACGGCGTTTTAGAATGTCCCACACGTGCTCAATCGGATTAAGATCAGTACTCATTGGTGGCCACTTAAGTGCACGAATGCCAATATCTTGGAAATATTATCGTACTGTTGCAACAACGTGGACTGGAGCGTTATCATGCATTAACACAAAACTGTCATAACCTATGAAGCCCACGTATGGCAAAATGTGATCGCCAAGAATGTTCCGAGTATACCAGTCTCATTCATCCTCAAACCAATCTCCACCAGCTCCGTACGGCCTTCCCAACTGATTCCACCCCAAAACATTATTGAACCTCCACCAAAGCTTACAGTTTGCACCATGTTACATGGTGCGTAGCGTTCTCCAACTCTTCAGTATACAGGATTACGTCCATCTGGTTTCCATAATTGGATTCTGGTCTCATCTGAAAAGAGCACAGTGGCCCATTGATCAGTTCGCACCTTTTACGTCCTTGTCCGGGCTTTCTTTTATACTCTAAGGTCTCACGATACCACTTAAGTATTCATGAAACCGAAGACTGATTAATTCCTAATTTTCGTGCGATTTGTACTTGTGTATAATTTTCCTGATACAATGTGACCACTTTAACCGCCTCCAACACTTGAACGGGTGCTATATTACAATGGATTTTATATTAGGTGTTTGCTTTAGAATACATTTACAAGAACTAGTGGTACTGCATTTAAAATTAATTGATATGCAATGGAACAAAAGCCGATCGTTGCGTTGGATTTCAAACACAATGCACTTTTGATTAAGCAATTTTTGAAAATTTTAATTGATTGGCTTGCAGTAAACTTTATTCAAGGTGGTTTCTGATAAAAATATAAATGTGCTATCATTTGACACTATAGTAGTATGAAAATTGACCAGCAGGATTTTTTTTTATTACAAAAAAAAAATATGCGTTAATTTTATCCGCGAGTGTATTTTGTTCTTATTCTCAGTCGTTCGTTTCCAAACACTTGCAGGTTTTGTGTGATCTTTGTGTGTTCCACCATTACCCATCAAAATCGTGACTGATTTATGTCACCCATAAAAAACGCTTTTTATCTCATAAATAGCACAATCAATTAACAATCACTAAATTGGGTCTATATAAGTACATCGAACATATCAAAATTTTATTGATGCCACAATAATGCGGTTTGAATACCAACATTACACGTTTAATAACTATTCTATTGTTTATTCACACCTATTCAGGGCCCACATGAAGTCGCGATAAAAATCAATTTCCCCGGTTATTAAAGCGCCCATAATATCGTATTGGGATGATTCGCGCAATAGATAACAAAATAGTTTTGTTTTGTTTTTTATCACATTAAATTTAGGTTTTGTATGTTGTAAATTTTTTTATGCTATTTATGTACATTTAATTTATGTTGCACACACACACACACATATACATAAAATACGTAACGTGATACAATGTTCTAATGGCTGCACGAATAGTGTAATTTGTACACAATATAGGTACAACACATGCTGGGTGGATATATATCTGGCCTCCCTCCAACTATCCCCTCGGTGTGACTAAACCAACATAAAACATAATAGTTTGTTTGTTTCAGTAAACATGCGGAAAAAAAACCCGTTGAACAAAATATTGTGTTGGAGAAGACGGTACGTACGTCACATAACCTATATATAATATGTATTTAGGAAAATTGATTTTCATTTTCCTCAAGCAAATCGATCATTGCGATTAAATATAAACCCATGTATGGTTATCACATATATATATATGTTATCTCTATATATTAGTGTTTAATAGTGCATAAAATTTTATTAATTACTACTTGTTGAACAATTTTGTGTTCCGAATATCGTTATTAAAATGTTTTGACATGTTTACGAGATTAAAATTGATTTTGACAGTTCGATAATTTCAATAAGATTTATGATTATCTATGCGGACATGTGTATGCAATTGTGGCGTAATAACGTTTCTAAGTACTGTCGTTATCGATATGGTGGTCTTATAAGTCATCCCACATATCTCACTCACTCAACCAATGTATGATGTTGGACGTTCTTGAGAAGGATCTAAAATACTAGACATTATAAATTGGTTAAATTGAAATGGATACAAGATTATTTATAACCAAAATGTCGATCCTTTATGCTTGTACATATATACATTTTTTTATTGATGACACGAGCATAAAAGCTTATGTTCGTTTTAAATTTGATTAAGGAAGAACTGTGCTTGTTACACACACGTGCTAAAGGCTTTCTTACCGTGATCAAAAATGGGATTCTATACCGGGAGCTTGATTCCGATGTGATGGCATTAAAAGCAACAATGTTACAACTTTAAGCAAAACTGACCATCTAATTTTCTTGGCTTCGATTTAGTAACAATTTGCGGTATAGATGCTAATCAATAAGCTAGACAAGTGCACAAACCCAAAAGTTACGTCGCACGCTAAATTCAACCAGAGATCTGTCATCAAAGTAAATATGGCCAGTGGCGCTTACATTATTATAAACGATAAACACTAAAACTGATTTATAGCAATTTGTGTGACAGGTTTCTTTATGTAGAGGCCGATGGCCAATCACGGGAATTGGTTATAGTAAATGCACAACGTGAGTTGTTAAGTTACAAGCCGTTACCACCAAGTGCAAAAGTTACACCAGCACTCTAGGCAAATGTGATTAATTACGAAGATCTGCAACCTTTATGATAGTCAAGGGGGTTGAGTTCAAACTGTTTCATCGAAACTTGTTGTGATGACTCTGATTGTCTTGAATTGACTAAGCAGGTTGAACGTAATAAGACTCCACTCGATTGGCTGAAAAATTAACACGTGGGGATGCAGCTTTCACTTTTATGGAGCCTGGGGATATTGACTATCAGTCTGATTGTGTGTTTCAGGAGAGATGGGACAACCTCATCTCTTGTCGCCTATTGAAAATGTTCTTTGGAAATTTCAGGATGCTTGCTGTGCATTTTCACGGGACAATATCCCCATCTTCCGAATAAAAATACACGTTAACTGCTTAGCACTTCTTGTGCTGCTCTTCTACATACATTTCCTAGACTGTGCTGCGTTGGATCAAGATTCATATTTGAGAATCAATTGACGACCTTGAAGAGACCCGACATAAAGAAGGATATATCCAGATCAAGAAATAAGAATAAGGTTAGATGTATGCCCCTACTTTTTTCTGTCGGATCCGTTATGGCTTAGAACCAATGATTTTAACTTTGATCGATAAATTCGATAAATCGATATGTGTACACTTATAATAAATGCACAATCCAAACAGGACGAGTACTTCCAACAGTAATTCGTTACATCCATTCTCAATGGCCAAATTTATAATCGATTCCTAATATGAATGTCAAAGGACTATATTTAAACGATCACAATCAGGATTTTTTATCGGTATTGATATTCCACAGGAGTGTCTGTGAAAATTATTGCGTAAAGCATCATCGCAGATTTGATCTAGGAATGTATAACCAATTCATAAGTGCTGCAAGGATCTATGAAAACGTTTCGATGAAGTTATGACAAAAACCCAGTCAGAAATATTAGTACGAACAATATTAGTGCGGTCCTGCGAAATTTTAACTAATGTTTCAACGATACCGCATTTAATCTATTCATATAACTTTGCTGTACTCTGTAAGGAAACCACAGTTTTCTCAATACCATTTACTGTGTTCAGTAACATGACTCGTGGGTCAGGTTTCGAAAAAAAACTAATATGACATAAGGTTGAACAAATATGGGAATGTATTGAACCGCAGGCCTAAACATACGTTTTCGCCAACTCAAGATCGCCGACAAATCTATAAAAGTGATTATGTGTGAAGAGAGGTTTACCGTTGGGTAATATATTATAGTATAATGGAAAGCATCGTAGACTAAATTTTCTTATTGAACAATTAGATCTCTACACTTTACGGTTAATTCCTGTGAACATGATACTGATTTCCTTACCTAACCTAATAACTCTAATTTATAGTCCCAGTGGAATTCTGTCCTAAACATTCTTGGATATAGGTATGTAAAAAGGTAATTTCGTCCGAATGCCTCAAACATTTGACAATGCTCGTTTGGGATCTGGAATGCATGGTTTAATGGAATTGGGACCCTGACAATGAGTTGCAATAAACTGCCATTAATACACCGAAAGTTAATTCAAATTCTAGCAGAAAATTGGCAGATTTGGTATCAGTTGGCTTCAAAAATATTTATAAAACTTATATACTCTTTTAATTTGTGGGCATGGAGTTGATCATATTTGACAAATATCGACGACAGCAGAATCATCCAGGAGAGATGTTGCACCAAGAGCTGATTTTATTAAAAAATGCGGAAAACACAAGTGTATGTATATCTTCACCATATGTGATTTCTCACAATTCCGCACCAGAATAAAAGATTTTTAAAAGACCGTGTCTGGATATTTTCAAAAGCTTAGCTTTTTCAAAACAGTTATTCTTTTGGTGATGTTAGAAGCTTCTCTTCTTCTATTGTGATCCTTCTTTTGTTTTGCTCACCTTAGAGATTAGGAATGTGTTCAGCATGACATAGAAGCCTATATGCATATTCCGTTGATAGAAGTTATTTAAGTTGCCGTGTTGCCATGGTTACTGAATCGTAGAACTGGAAACTTTGGAAATCGAATTATACGACTGTTTGTATGTGTTGAGTTTGTGTTATGCCCTTTACTTAAAAAAAGGGACGTTGCTTGTTGGAGGTGACTTACTTACTTCGGAAGTCTTGTGCTTCTATTATTTTCGTTTTTTTAGGTGGGTGATTTTTGCTGAACATATTTTCTGTTGTCTACTCTATTTGACCCATCCTCTTCCCCAACCACTTAGAATTAGATATCTTCTCATTATATCTGTCAGTAAAAGTGGTTGGCTAGGCAACTAACTGAATAATTAGGGACATATGAAAGAAATTTGAACAAATCATTAGGCTTAAACCTCTTAAATTTTTTACTAGGTACCTCATACCTCAATTCAAGTTCAAAATATTGCAATGAATGTGCCTCATTTTCAAGTCAGTAAACATCATAGACGTCAATGTTTGACTGGTTAGAGCAAGTAGTATACGTAGTAAGGGCCAAAAGAGTATCAAGCGACAATGATAGTCGCTTTCAGTTTGAGAAAAAAAAAAACGAAAAGAGAAAAGAGGTAACACTAAACATCGAGCAACATCATCACTGAATCAAAACCAGGTGCAAAGACTACCACAGTGATTTATGGCAACATTTAGAACTATTCTACACCGAAATTTATCAGGGTTCAGTCAATCTTATTACTTTATTTATTTTACAGAAAAAATTAAGAGTGTCTGATTAAGAGCGTCTGAGGTGTCAATAATCCGGATACGAACCTTAGAAAGTCATTACAATGTTAATTATGTTTAAATCAGCTGAATGGTCACTCAAGTACGTAACTCAAGAAAATGTGATTTAAATATCTCCTAATACTGAATGGAACAGAATACCATAAGAACAACTCCTACAAAAAAGGTAATATTTAAAGGCCTGGAAGAATCACAACCAAGTGACTAGTCAAAGATGGGCGCAATGTGGCTAAATAATAACTTTTTGAATAGATAATTTTTTTGTGTTGGGTAGCTCTGCTACTGCACAATTAAACCGGCGATGGTCCGTTTAGATACCACTTTATGTACGGCTAGAGGTCCGATTTACGTAAAACACTCTGCGTATTGCATAGTTCCATGTCAGCCTATAGTCCTGACATGGACGATGGGATGGCCCATGGGTTCTAACCTCAACAAGGGATCCAGATCGGGATTCAAACCTGGTACCTCCCGCTCCAACTGCCGCAGCTCTAACCACTGGGCAGTGTAAATAATTTGAAGCTTTAAGTTTTTTTAACAAACACGCAAACCCGAAATTCCCAGACCTGGCATTTTATTTCCTAAAATAATGCCATATTTCTCTGAAACGTACTAAACATGACAATGCTAACCATTGTAGAAATGTGGAAGGAGCCACTTTATCTAAACAACCCTAATAAGAGTTTTGTTAAAAGCTCTTCCCAAATTTACAAACAGAAGTTTAATATGGATGAGTGACCAATTAAGATGAACAAAGGGAAAAGAAAACTTATCTAAAAATGTTTTGGAAGTAATATTAGGATAATCATTAACAAGAATATATAAAACAACTCCATCTTAGAACGACCAATTACGTTAGTCTATCTAAATCGATGGTAACAAGAGACTATATATTACTAATAATAGAATGCTGATCTGACTTACACTTTTTATGTATTTGGACGTCGTTCGACGAGGTTTCGAGGTCATTAATTGTACAGAAATTTGAGGAAGACCTGAATAACTCAAAAGGATTTCTAGTTTTTTGGGATTGAAATTATTTTACTAGCTTTATACGGATCTCGATAAACGAAGAGGACATTCTATCAAGACTAAAAAACTCTGGCTCAACTTCCAAAACAGGAAGCTGCAACTCCTTAACGATTATTTTATTTCTGCCTTGATTTAGAATAATATGCTTAAAATCCTTGAATGAAAGAGAAGGCGCTAAGTTATCCTGGAAAAAAAACTCTTGGCTTAATTAATCTTACAACCTTAACAGGAACACAAATTACATCCGAGAACCAGACTAACACAATTTATAAGGTGATTACGAACCACAATCGTTGGAACCAATTCATGGTCAGAGCTATCGATTTCTCTGGTTTAAGACTATAAATGTACCCCCGATGCCTAGTTAAGCTGTTATACTATCATCTCAAGCAGATTCTTAGTTGTTTAGTTTCTCTCATAGCTAGGATTTGTCCGGAAGGATCTCTTATTTGTAAATTTTCCAGGAACTATCTTTCCACATTGAAATGCAAAAGTCGGCATTTGCTACTGCTGTTCATAGTTCTTTTGAATAGTGGCTGTGTAACTGTAGTTACGACTTATGAATTTTGAGAATATTCTTGGAAGCTGCCCTGTAATAGCAAGCAATACTATGACGAAGGATATTTTATCAGTTCTTGATGAGTATTCTTAATCTATCGATTTTGAAATTTGGGATCATTATTCCCCGTGTATTGCACAACGGCTGCTGAAATCATTTTATCACTTTGACATCTTGTAAGTGTATTTTTTGTAGAACTCAAACAAGTATGTTACTTTCGGGTTTTATACGGACTCTGTGGATATGTATCAGTTTATCTATCCAATATACTGTCATGAAAGATGAATTGCCTCACGAATTCTGCCCCTCAACAGAGAGTCAAATGATGTGTGATATGTAATCTCTATACCTATACAATATACTGTCATGGGAGATGATTCGCCAAGAATTGTAGACTTAACAGAGTACCATATGATGTGTTCATTCACAGATCGATTAATGTATTTTAGAATATATCCAGCTAGTGCAGTAGCTTTGTTATATAAGCAGGTAATGGTCTGTCCAATTCTTTTTTGGAAACTAACCGAAATACTTTAGGACTAACCGCCACACCATTAATTTTGCTGATGACTAGATTTAGAACTTTATGCCCAAAATCCTTGAATGGAAGAGTAAGAACTAATTTCTCTTTACAAGAAACAATTCTTAGCTGTTCTTATTAACCTTCGATACCTTATGAATCGGACAACTTCTTAAACTTAAAGCTTAGAAACATGTCGAGATATTATTTCTGGCTTATACGATAGCTTTGTTATTTGACCAGGTCAAATAACAAAGCTATCGTATTGCCAATGGTCTCCCCAATTCAATATGGGAATATTAGATTATATAGATTATAAACTCATCACTTAGACTGATTGATCCATCTCCTCGACTCAAGCCGATCAAGTTAATTGTTTTATTTTTTCGATACAAAACTGTTCATAAAACTTTTTCAATTCGATATATTTGGACATATTTTCGGCAAACTTTTTTACTATTCTCTATATTACTATATTATAAATAAAATAATTTATTAAGAGGGAATACGAATTCTAAGAAATATCCTTAATGGTAATAAAATACCTATATAGAAAAAATGTCAATATTTCATAACATAATTTCCACTCTATCCAACGGATCTATAACATATATCATAAATACACGAACAACAACTTATATATCGATAATAACCCATTTTCTGATTGAAGTAACAAGTATTTTCTTAATTTATTTCATATATCTTACCCTACCCGAGTAGATGCTCACCCCATTTCATCTCATTTAAAGGGTGTCCCAGTAACCGGATCAGATTTGACATAGCGGTTATTTTTTCGGTCTGGCAACACGTATGTCGCTTGAACAATAAAATCGGGAAATGTTGGAAATTTACTTCCACGGGCTGCCTAGTCGACAATCCAAAGCGTACCCGTACTCGTCGTGTTCGTTCAGCGGAAAAATATCACTTTCTAAATTTCGTCGAATATTCAACAACTACTAATGACAAAACGCTCAATACGCCGACAATGGCAACTCCAAAGGACATCTACTCTTAAATCAAGTTTAAATAAAGCATTAAAAACCCTGAAAACCCTTGAGCTTCATCAAGGGACTTACAGTTACTGAAGCAACGGATTTCTCATTATGGAAAGCCATACGTAAGCTGAAACGACTGAACAAGAAGTAATGTAGAGAAACCAAATATATTTGCTTAACACCTTAGCAAAGTGTTAAAGACTAACGAGCAAGTTGAAAACCAAGAAGTTCTGATGAATTTTGTAGATACGTCTGAAAATATACCAATCAAATATAAGTGGCGCAATCTCAAACACACGATCAAGGTCACTATCCAGAAATCTGGAAAACTTAAATTATTATAATGATTCCAAAACTTCGCAAAGATAAAAGATGGCAAAGATATTGCCAACTCTATCAAAGCTGTTCGAAAAATTCTCTTGAAAAAACTTAAGCCAAATTCTGATCGAGGAAAAATCAGTCCGGATCATCGATTTGGATTTAGAGAAGAACACGGAACCGTGAAACAAGTTCACAGAGTCGTATCTGAAATCAGGAGATCCCTTGAACATAAAAAAATACTGCTCTGCAGCGTTTCTAGATATAGTCCAAGCTTTCGATAAGGTATGACATAAAGGACTATTACATAAAATTAGAGCACAAATTCCGACAAGTGTCTGTAAAATTGTTTGTTTGTTTGATTTTTATCTTGTTCTTAACTTACGTCATTACAGCCAAATCGAGGACGTACGGCTATAGACACGATTCACGTAGAACCATCTGCACATTGCTTAGCTTCATGCCAGCCTATAATACCGACATGGAAGACGGGTTGGCCCTTTAGTTCTGCAAGGCGAGTCATAGATGTGTTCATTCACACCACCAATCGTAATCAGATGATGAAAAATCCCTTTTGTATCCGAACCCGTCACCTCCCGCTCCAACTGCCGCAGCTTTAACCACTGTGCCATCCACAGATTTATATGATACTCAAGTAGGAGTACTTCAAGGGAGTGCACTGGGGCCAGTGTTGTATTTGATCTATACAGCAGCCCTAGCAACATCAACAAGTCTCTACATACCCGAATAATCCTAGGTGTGCATCAAAATCTCGCGATATTATCGAGAATTCTACAAGAACATTTAGGCAAAATCGAAAAATGGAGAATTAAAGCCAATGAGTATAAATCTGCGGACATTGCATTCACACTCCGTTAATTCACCTGTTCGCCTGTCAGACAAAATAAAATCACTCTTCCACAAACCGAAAGTGTTAAATATCGTGGAATACTTTCAGGTAGAAGAATCACATGGAAAAACACAATGAAGCTAACTTAATCATATATCTGCGGACATATGATATTCAGCAGTGGGGCTCCACGAATT
The DNA here is from genome assembly GCA_963932295.1 of Tipula lateralis. Classification (NCBI taxonomy): domain Eukaryota; kingdom Metazoa; phylum Arthropoda; class Insecta; order Diptera; family Tipulidae; genus Tipula; species Tipula lateralis. The sequence continues at coordinate 46,897,732 of OZ010738.1, forward strand.
CTTCGAACAATGGTAAAGGCACCCTGGGAAACCTAGTAGATTTTCTTCGTAACCAATTAGCCAGAGAACTATTAAATAGCCCAAACTATAAGCGACTAAAAATAATGGATTCTCTGGACCTAGTTAGGTAATTCTGAGATTACCGAGCACGATAATAATAAGAACTAAAATAGATTAAATCTTATTAAACGAACTTACATTAGTTTTTAAGCTCAAAAATGATTAGTTTGATGAGGAATGTCGTTTTGCAGTTCAGTACCGAAATCTAGTCCACAATAAAGCACAGATTCGGTTTAAAATAATTGCAAGAAGAAACAAATCAGTTCTTGATAGGAGGGCAGTTAAACGTATTTTAAGACAGAAGAAGCGGTTTCTTAAAAGGAATTACCGAACTGCACCATACCTTAAGATTTTGGTTAACTGCCATTCGGGGCCAGGATGGAAACTTCTGTGTTAACGTCGATGCGGTACTCGATGCATGGCATGAACAGTTTTCTGATCTATTGTTCCACATGTATCACAAGCTGTGTTTGAATACCTTCAAATACAGACCGCAGAGATCTTCATTGAGAATCCATTCTAAGAGGAATTCACAATGGCCGTGAAGAGATTAAAAAAAATCATTCGCTAGGAGTAGATTGCATTAATTTAAGGCTCTTGATATTCGATGTTTTGACCTTGTTCGATTGATATGGGGAAATGAAGTTATGCCTGAATGAGGAAATTGTCTGTGACTACTAATGGCCGCTAAGAATGATTGTTTCCAAGTACGAAACATCTCGCCATGTACACCAGGTATTTTTAGATTTCAAGAAAGCCTATGAGTCGATCAATCGAGAGAGGCTATGGTATGCCCTTGACTATTTAGGAATAACAAATAAATGCGTACATCTGTATAGAATGACAATACCAGTCACAGTGCTGTGTTAAAGTTGACAACAGGCTATCTCTTGCAATTACTTGTGGTGTTCGACAAAGAGATGCTCCGTTCCCGATACTTTTTACTCTCATGTTGGAATACAGACACAGATGATATCTGTGTGGATTAAATGGCAATGAAACTTGAACCACTGGAACAGTGTTCAGCGCCCAATCCAAAACCCGAGTCCAAAACCCAATATCTGATCTTTGGTTAAAGAGAACAAGACGCAATTATACGCACTTCTGGAATCAAAATATCTTGCAAATACAGATAAGCTGAAACTGTACATAGTGTTGATCAGACCCGTTGTAATGTATGGATGTGAGAGTTAGACCTTGACGGAAGAGTACTAAAGTTGACGTCTAACATTCAAGAAAAGAATCATGCGTGTGCTATATTACCCAAAACGGGACGTTAATGGCACATACCAAGTTCTGGTCAATCACGAGATGAGGATTCGAAATGAAATCAAATGGAAACGACTACGCTGCCTCGGTCACGTTTCAGTCGGCGAGGAGGTCGTTATCGGTGACGATGGCTCCGCTGGCATCTTCTGGTTGCTTGCAATAGTATGAAAAGCTGACTCGTTAGTTAGGTAGTTTCGTATAAAGGAAAGATTCAAGAATTAAAGCCATAGGCATAAAAAGCCTTTGGCTGCAGTCCAAAATATTCCATGGCCGCATTATCAGTCGAAATGGTGACGTGAATTGGCCGACCAGGAGGATTGTACTTCCAACAAAAAAATAAATTTTTAAATGTGCCCTTCTGACTGGGGCACCCTGTATCTTTATAAATATTTTGGCTATGTTTGGGTTGGTATGGTTATAGGCAGCCGAAACGTATACAGCATATTTATTATGATTGGCACATTTTCCATGTTTTCCGTTAATTTTATTTTTGATTAAAATTGATCACTTATCGGAAGAGTGAATAGAATAGAAACCAAAAAAAAAGTGATACTACTTACAACAACAATGTCGTAATTATTTTCGCAACATACATAATTAATATTTAGAAAGCAACATATATAATTATTTGGTACACATACCCCGTATAAATATTATTGTTAATCGTTTGTTTAAATATTTATTTCAATTAAAATAATATATTTGTTGTTATCACAAATATGTGTTCGGAAAATAAACAAAAAAATTTGCTTTTTTTTTGGTTTATTAAAAAATTTGTAATCACCACACAAATTAATTTTTTTATTATACAATCAATTATTTGGGTTTTGTTTGATTATTTTATTAATTAAACACAAAAACGAAAAAAAAAACGATTAATAATTTTATATTTAGTTAAACTCTTAGATCACATAAGTATATAGCACAGCGCGCACTAAATATACGAATTGTGTATATTCACTCACTGGCACTCACTTGTACACAAACACACACGTACACACACTCACAAACACACACGGATCATAACATAAACACTTTAAACGTAAATAAATAAATAATAAAATTTTCAATTTTCCATTTTCTTATTAATTTATTTAATTAGAATAATTGCACATCTTACTTATAATATTTACACTTCCACAGTTATTTTTTTTTCAAAAAAAAAACAGAAGAAAATTCAATACAATAACAAAAGAAAACCAAAATATTTCAGAAAATGTTGTTTCTTTCTCAAAACAAATGAAGAATTTTTTTTTTTTAATTAAACAATTGATTTGAATAAATTTCCAATTTATAAAATATTCACACGATAAAACAACGATTTTCCGCTTTTAACCCGGTTCGCACTGTTTAAAGGTCTCGAAGCGACTGAACTAGAAAATCCAAGAAAGTCTGTCTCCTCTAAATATATATATTTTTTTGATTTCGTCATAGTCATCGTCATCGTCATCATCATATTAAATTTCCCCTGATGGAAAATTTCTCTCACTCTCTTTCGCGCTCTCTCTCTCTCATGTATCATTTCCTTGTATACATGTATTTGTTATAAGCCCACACATAACCAAAAAAAAATCATTTATTATCGTATTTAGCACATTTTCACGATTTTCATTTGTTTTTACTTACATGTATAGATTTTAATGTATGTGTGTGTGCCTGTGTAATGAAACGAAAAACGAAAAACAAAAATCCGTTTTTCTCGAATTCTGTTGCGGAAAAACTTATATGTGCGATGATACTATTTAGTGCTCCTGCTGGGATGAACGTTTTATTTTTGGAACAGAACTGATAAGAGGAAAAACTTTTGCAAAATGTTTGGGAGAAGAGAAAAACCATTTTTTTTGTCAATACTATATGTTTTGAAAATGATAGCAACAACAACATTGTGTATTTTCTCTGTGTTATCAGCAGGTACAAAAATAATATTTTTTCCATGACGCATTTGTCTATGTCTGGGTAAGCAGGGTTTGAACATTATTTTCCTATGTTGCACGAATTCGGTGTAAAAATTATGTTGGGTTGCCTTTTATTGGGGTGAAAACTATATCATTTCGATTTACAATCGAACTGTGGCACAATATGAGTCATGATAAGTGCCGTTTGGTAGGATATGGATGAAACACACGGTTGAGGACCTCGGTACACTAGACTATCTAAGAGCTCGAAGGAAGAACTGCCCATTGTTGTATTCCACTTTTTTGTCATTAAAACGACTTCATCAATCTGGGTGCTTCCATTAATCTTGCCACAAGACGAACATCACGTGTTCCTTCTGAAGGACACCTCCATCGTTTCTTCATTACAGTGACCTGGCCAATTTCTTAGAGGCTTTACTACCAGTGGTTGATCTGCTTCTCGTTCTTCAATCCTACAGCACTCACGATCGGTCGTGGTTTAATTGAAGTTTCTTTTTGCTGGCTTAAATTGTTTACAATTTTGTTTAAGATGTCCAAGCTTCCCTCATTTCCAACATCTAATTCTTCCAGGTGACGGTTTTCTCAGAGGAACTATATTATCCATTCAATTGTCCATTTTCTAAAGTTACTCATTTATCGATGCAGGTTTGGCAAAATCATCAGTGGTTTCGAATAGCGTAGATGAATGTATCTTCTGATAGCTCATCTTAGTGCTCAGTGTTCGGATCCGCTATGCTCACTTGTCATATCGGCTTCTAACTCTTGCACTAACTCGGTATTCTCTAGCTTCCTTGTTTCAAGCTTTATGCGACAGAGAGCGTGTATGTAGTTCTCGCCGTACTTTAGCTTTTATAATTTTGCGTAACTCCGGCGGCCATAGATAGGATCTGCAACATTCTGGCTGCTGAACTTCGCAATGCCAACATAAACGCATTCGTTTGTTTTTGCATTTCGATTCTCGCCAATATGACTTCGAACTGCCTAATGAATGTCTGGTGCAATACGGTTTCCTCAAAGGTTAGTTTCATATTAGCGAGTGCGGCTGCTGCTGTTTATGAAACGTTCCTTATCTCTCGTTTGCCCATTTCTTTACTTTCGTTTAGGCGAGTTTTCTCACTTCTTCGTTATTGTACGATCCTCTGGTTTTGAATGCTTCCCGAAGACTAAATGGTTGAATTTTCAGCACTCTAAACTGGATCTTTGTTGTTGTAGCAGCCTCTTTTGACCGACTTCTTTTGCTCCTCTTGGTTATGTAGCTCTTCTTTGAACTGGTTGGGAATCAGCTTTTCATTGTTGCTGCTGAAAAGCAAGAAGTCCTAGCAGCATTGATGGTATCTGATTCGATTGAGCGAGGTTTGTGTAATCGACGATTGTTCAGATGGTTATAATTCTGCTCCAAACATAGCATCACGTTGCGTAACCTTAAAATTAGATTGGCTTTCGGGACACCTATACCCTCATTCCTTCTTCAATCGGAAATTACTAAGCTCATTTATTTTGACCATTATCTATAATTTCACTTCTGACACCTGTTGTTACGATGCTCACGATTCGTATCCGGATTATTGACGCCTCACACGTTGATCATAATTAAACGAGCGTTTAGTCAAACTCAATAAATTGTGAAAGATTAGCCGCTCGCCACTGGTGGATGCTATCTCTATGTCACTAGTATTCACTTCACTTTTAAACACTTTAACACTTAACTGGTTAAAAAAACAAGACCAGACCGATACGTCGATTTGGCACTGCTTATTATATATAGTCAGTTGGATTCTCGATTTTTCCATTCGTTATCACTGTCAGTTGGATATTGGAATGATGGATTACCTGCAAAATTTACTATACTCAGTTCATCTATAGGCACGGTTCACTTTCGACCATACCTAAATGAAATAAGAAAAGTCGACTCAGCGATTTTTATAGACTGCATGGCAGGAGTCTTGGATGATCCTATAAAAAGAGAACCTTAAATGATGGATGGTCATAGCTAAATTGTATTACGGCAATAAGAGTTATCCTGCTAAGACAAACAAAACGGATCGTGGAAAACAAAATTCTCAAGTGGTCCTTATTTGTGGAAATATTGTAATTAGTCAGTTTCGAGTTAAACACTCTGACACAATATTTTGCCACGTCTTAAGAGATGATATTAACAGAGAGGGTTTGGCCTGTGATGATCTTAATAGAGACCCGCTGAGGCCCGTACTATCCGGACGATCTACAACTATGAATGTACTCAATCAACCAAGAACACAATTGATTAGCGATAAGACTGTCGTTGGCACCGGAGGGTTTCCCATTCATTGACAGTAAAATTTGAATTAAGGTGTGGGTTAATAGTTGTTCAGGAGGGTGACCAACTTACAGCTGATAATTACTCCAGAGATCTCTTACTTTTAAGATCTTCTAGACAAACCATTTGTAGGTTGTGCTATTGGTAAGAATTCATGGGCCGCAGAGTGCAGAGTACAGAATTCATGGGCTGATCCATCTTCCACGTCAGTACAGTGGATAGGCTGGCATGATATGTACTGATGGTTCTACATTACTTTTTATCGCCATGCGTCTTTGATTTGGCTGTTATGGCGTAAATTGAGACACAAATAAGCGAGCCGTGAAAGAGTTGGGAGTGCGTCGATCTCCAAAAAGGATAGCAAGGAATAGAAAAAAACAAAAGCTTTCATTTTTGCTTTACATAGTGATAAAGCAAGCAAAATGGTGACACTGACGGTAAACTGTTGTTGTTTGACCTCTCCTGTGCACTTTCTTTCGTTAGAATGGAGCTAGCTGATGTGATCGTTTCGGTTGGCTTCGGGCTGGATTTTTAGATGTATAAAAGTTTTTATACGCGGGAATTTGGATCTATATATATATATTATATTATATATATATATATATATATATATATATATATATATATATATATATATATATATATATATAAGCATCTTATGGGATAAGAAAAATCGGTTCGTCCCAGTTCGTCCAGTCCTTTGATTTCAGTAGTTCAGGGAAGTACTAATTCTAAAGGCTTTGTTCTTTTTGCTGCAGTCGCAGTACATGACTCCTTGAAAATTTAAATATTTCATCGCTGACGTATTTCATGTTGAAGTCTCTATGGAGGTTGTCATTTCTAACATACCATGGAGCATTGACAATGCTATGTACTACTTTGTTTTGAAATGTTTGTATGATCTTACGCCCCAAAGTTGAATGCCGTATGTCCAGATAGGTTTAAGGATTTGTTTATATAACAGTAATTTATGATCAGAGTTTCTTCCCATAAGCCACTGCATTTTTGTGAATTTAAAATTCAATTCTTGTCTTTTGTTTTTAACATGCGCTTTCGACCTGAGCTTAGTGTCTAGTGTCATACCAAGGTATTTCACAATGTCAGAGTACGGAATTGGTTGTGAATTCAGTCTCATCGGAATGTATTCGCTACTTTCTTGTTTGTGAAATTGACTTGTGTTGATTTTGATTCGTTTATAGCGTTACTCTATAAGATTTTGTCCAAGTGTTCTCTGTATTGATAGCATTTTGTAGTTTCCGTGTTGATTCGACAATACTATGTATCAGTGGACATAATTGCAGTGCCCTCAGCAAATGTCCCTATTCTGGCTTCTACTATATTTGGTAAATCATTTGTATACAGAAGGTATAACACAGTGCCAAGCACACTACCTTGTGTGACTCCTGCCAATATTTTCTTTAGTTTTGAGTACGAAAGTAACGGTCATTTATATATGACTTAAGCAATTCAAAATATTGGTTTGGTAAATCTTGTTGAAGCTTAACTTCCGGACCATGGTGCCCTTATCAAATGCTTGGGCTACGTCTATAGGAATACTGCTGAACATACCTTCTTTTCTTCTAGCTCCTCTTCAATCGTATCCTTCTCGATACACAAATTGATGTTGTGGTATATAAGTTTTCTATTCCTGATAATTGTCTTTATGTCCGCACCAATCGTTATAAATGGTTCATAAGGTCTCACTTGAGACGTGGTAAAGGCCGTTTACGGCCTCTAAGCCATAGATTATTCATAATTGGCTTTAGTCTCGCGAGAAACCATCTTTTGAAAATTTTTGATGTGGTTGTTAATAAAAAGACTGCAGGCCTTTATGATGGGTCTCAGCCTACTCAGTTGGTGGTTTGAAGGCAATTTCTAGTTGTTCGGCAAACAGATCAGCTTTTGGTTTATCGTTGCGAGCCCAGGTTCCATCAACCGTTTTTATGGGTGGCACTTTAGGTATTTCAAACCTATAGTGGTCTTCCACAACGAATAGTCCGTGTCAGGTTTATCTATCAGGTTAGTGTTACTTAGAAAGCTAGCTACTGACTCATTCTTGATTTCTTTTATAAGGAGTTTAAGTTTGTTGCACAAATTGTTCAGGATTGTTTTATCTTCAGGGGCTCTAGTTCTCTGTCAAGTCTTGCGAGCTTGATTTTTTTCGTTAACCAAGTCTCTCATTTCAACTAGGTAGCTTATACTTTTATGTAATATACCCAACTGAATGGGGGTACTTTCCCATGCCGCTTTCTGTATACCTTCAATCCGAATCTCCATAGCACTTCCTCTATTATATATGGGTTAGAGTTGGGCTCCTGTAGATTGACGCTTTCTTTGACTAGTTGTCGATAGTCTTCCCAGTTTGTTTTGTTATTTATTATAGTCTTGGAGAGCTTGCTTTCCTTATTGCCTAGGAAATTATTGTCAATTAAGACTAGAGAATGATCCTATGATAGTCCTTCTGCATTTATATATATATATATATATATATATATATATATATATATATATATATATATATATATATATATATAAATATATATATATATATATATATATATATATATATATATATATATATATATATATATATATATATATACATATTTATATACATATATATATATATATTATATATATATACATATTTATATATATATATATATATATATATATATATATATATATATATATATATATATATACATTTATATCTATATATATATATATATATATATATATATATATATATATATATATATATATATATATATATATAATATTGAACTAACAAGAAAAATGTCTCCAATGATTTCACCAATCCCTTGGGTTCTCGATTTCCTGCATTCTTTTATGATTGATAACTCTCTTTGCTCTGTCAAACTACTGTAGGAGGTGGAATTTTGCCTTTCCAAGATTTTGGGTTTCGTTTCGACCAATCCTTAACTCATCTTCAAGATTTTGTAGCTGATTTATACTTTCTTTGTCCATGGTCCACTTACACAACCGCTTTCTTCCTTGCAGCTCTTAATTTATTTGATTTCCAAAGCAAAGCAAACGTTTGCTGATGAAACCGCAATTTTAGCAGTTGGAAAAGATTTAGAAGAGGTGAGTAACAAATCTTAGAAAACCACTGATACATTTGATCTTGGTAAGACTTTCGTTACGAAGCTTAAATAAGGGCACACAAACAATTTTATTGGATAAGAAAGAAAACTGGAGCTAACCGTGCCTAACAAATTACTTTAAAACCAGCATTACTATAGTTTGGACTGACACCAAGATGACGAGGTTCGCTACTAGATGCGTTATGAAAACGCGCCATTGAGTACATATACAAGCTATTATGTAATTGTTTTCACGAGCAACCGATTTAAAACCATTAAAGCAAATTAATTTAATTACAATTTCAAATTTCGGCGAATATTAACATCATAAATCACATATACGAGTGTGCATATATCTCGCATACTCAAGATATGTATAGGGTGTCCCAAAAACTGGTTCAGATTTGATATATCGTTTATTTTGGCTCTGGCAACACTAATGTGAGTCAAGATGAGTCGCTTAACGATTCAACAAAACTGGGAAACGTTGGAAATTTATTTCCACAACAAAGACAAGTGGTTCGAAATCGCAAATAAATGTCGTACAAAATATGGTCAAAATACGAAACTACCACCATTTTTGTACATAAGTGCGTGATACGAGACTAGGTTGTCGACAAATCAACGCACACCCGTGTTAGTTATATTTGTTCAGCCGACCGCAGCACGCAAAATAAATTTTTAAATTCTAACTTCTTAGTGGGACACCCTGTGTATGTATACAATATCAGAATTAATCATTTTCATCAGAAAATTTAAAACCACTTCGACGATGGTAATGATAATGGTGGGTAAAAAAAATAATAATTAATGTTGACAGTTTTCTACCAAATCCACACACACACACACACTCATATTCAACCAAAATATATACACTTATATGATTATCATCACAAGATACCACAATTTGTCAAATTCACGGAATTTAAATAAAACCAATTAATGTGACAACATCATGTACGAGTGTATATACTCGAACATTACGTATAACGTCTTTCAACAGGTTAAAAAGTCTCATCACACCAACAACAATATATCGCTTTTATCTCAATATCTGATTTTATCAGATGTAAATTTAACATTTTCTTTGCCTTCCACACACATTCACACACATATACACGCATACATAAATTCTAATTATTATAATCCATTTCCATTATACACACAGTATATTGTATACAACAAACAGCAACAACAATGATAACGATTTTAAAAAAAAAAAATTTCCACGAAAATTCGCATACAATATATAGAAAATCTGCCGCATGAACAACGAAAATTGATTTTTTTCTGCTCTGTATTCCCAGCACCGTAAAAATTATCATTTCCATCTTCCATCATCGTTTTGTTTTTGTGTTCCAAAGCCGGAAAAATTATTCGAATGTATATATGTGTGTGTACGTATATACAAATTAACTTGGTACAATACTAACGTACGCGGAAAAACGCTTTTTTTTTATTTAATGAAAAATGTTAATTTTTCATCTACCTGTAATTTTAAGTTTACCTTTGGTTTTCCCATTTTTCACACATTGTATTTGTTGTTTTGGTGCGCTTGTATACGAATTTGTATCAGGATTGCTGCTTTATGCCTGTCAATACTCTGTTAGCGTTGATTATTGTTGTTGCGCTTTATTTAGTTGTTCGTTGTCGAAATTGTTAATCGAGAGGTATCTGGTATCTAGCATCTACACAGTAATAAATCGAGTTCGGATGAAGCTGACTCGTGTAGTTTATATATTTATCCATTTCGATGGTTGTTAGCTGTCGTTATTTATGGGCTGTGCAGTTTGGATAAAATAGGTCACACAAAGTGCTCAAATGAATGTTTATTAAGAATCGAGGTGTTTGTACCCGTCATTTATATACATTTTGATCACTAACCCCGTACAACAACAACTAGATCTTCATAACAACCAGTTCCATATCGTCAGGTACACCCTCTTCGGAGGATGGCCCAAATGATTCTGGGGTAGGCTAACCATTGTTTTACCCATTTGGATCTCCAAGGAGATTATATGCAATGCACAAATCAGAGAGATTTATTACCCCAGGTGGTACTCCAGTCAGCCGACTAGACAATCCATCCACTTCGAAGGCTGGCTCTAAGGATTCTGAGGAGGACCAAACACTGCAAGACGGAAGTGATGCCAGCAAAAATTTTACATTGCGAGCAGCTGGATCCAGTGAAAAAACTATTGACCTAGAAAAAGAAAATATGGATCTCTTGAGGAGGCTACAGAAAATGGAGCAATTATTTGCCAAGCTAAACGAAGAAATTGAGTATCTTAAGCGAGAGAATGAACTTCTAAAAATGAATCAGGATGCTAAAGAACATAGCGAACCAGAGAGTATTGATCCAGAGAAACTCAACTATTTCACTGATGAGGATGAATTAAAAAGGCAACGGACTGGATCCTAAAGAAGAAAAAACAGTCCAGGAAGGGTAAAAAAAGAAAAGCTGAATCGTCACCTGAGGTTAATCAACTAAATGGTAGTGGAACTTCAAGTACCAAACCGAAAGTTGTCCAACCCAAGGTCAATCAACCAAAAGGTAGTAAATCTACCAAGAACATTGCACCAAAACTGGTGCAACTGAAAGAAAAACCACCCCCACCAATAAATATTGTGGGTGTCAACAGTTAACCATTAATTCAGTCTATAATGAAATCGGTTACTGACAAAGAGTATAAAGTAACAGCGCTAAACAATGACATTTGGAAAATTAATACTCTGGATTCAGAATCCTATAGAACATTATCTATGAAACTGAATGCTGAAAAGTATCACTGGTTTACCTATGAGGACAAACAGGCTCGACCTATAAAAGTTATGGCAAGATGTTTGCATCACACTTACTCAACTCAAGAAATAATGGAAGACTTACATAATAAAGGCCTTCAAATACTAGTTGCTGTGAATATTGTTAAAAAAGAGAGAACAGAAAACCAGGAAGGAAACTGAACTCTCAGTAAAAGAGGACTCCCTCTTTTTATGCTGGTATTTGATAACAAAGAGAATGTTCAAAACATTTATGGTATAAAATCTATTCTTCACATGAAGGTCAAAATTGAACCAATGAGGAGAACCAATACACGTATACCCCAATGCAAGAAATGTCAGGGATTTAATCACACCCAAAGATATTGCAGCCGGGATCCGAGATGTGTAAAATGCTCAGGTAAACATATTACCCAGGCATGTACAATAGGGAGAGATGTGCCAGCTTAGTGTATAAATTGTAAGGGTCAACATCCGGCCAATTATCGAGACTGTGAGGTTGCTAAATAACTACAAAAATTAAAAGATGCATCACGAAAACAACTACAAATTCATGAAATTTGAAGGATTCAAACCTCAAATCAGATGGATCAAAATCCACAACCAAGCAACGCAGGGCAAAGAAGAACATTTGCTCAGGTAGTGAAAGGCTCAGGTTCAACCAAATATATGGGCTCTGAAAATAACCGAATTATTGAAAACATTATGAACAGCATTGAAGCTATTACAAAGCGACTAGATGCCAAAGTAATCTGAACAACATAATATTTGATCAACTGAAGAAAATGCAACTCCCACAACGCAATCCGATAAAAAATGTTATGTAAGAACTCAACTTTCAGAATAGCAATCTGGAATGCGAATGGGCTTATGCAACACATTCCACAAATAGAAATATTTTTAAATACAGAAAAAATCGACATTTTCCTAATATCCGAAAGCCATTTTGTTAAATCTTCATTTGTTAAAATCCGGGGTTATAACTTATATCATTTCATCCATCCAGCGGAAAGAGCAAGAGGTGGTTCGGCATTACTAATAAAAGAAAATATAAATCACTATGTAGACACAAAAATCGAAGAAGAATCAATGCAAGTCGCAACTGTAAGGATTCACATTAAACACAGACAGCTTACTGTCCCTGCAATATACTGTCCTCCCCGGCATAACTTGGAAAGGGAGGACTTTGAATAACTAGGACGTGATTTTATTATTGGAGGTGCCTTTTTTGCGAAAAACACCTATTGGGGATCTAGACTTACAACGTCAAAGGGTATAAATTTGTTTCAAGCAGGTCAGACATCAAAATGTGAATTTTACTCTGGTGGTTCCCCAACATACTGGTCCAGTGACGAAGCTAAGATACCGGACCTAATAGACTTTATGTATAGCAAGAGGTATATCTCAGAACTACATTAACATTGAAAACAGCAATTCTCTAGTATCGGATCACTCATCGGTTATCATGACCGTCAGTGAAATGGTAATTCAAAGGGAAAGTGCACCCAGATTAACAAATTCAAAAACAAACTGGGATCTCTTTCGTAAATTAATGGAGGAGAAAATCAATCTCCAGGTACCGATAAGAAATTCTCGACAGTTGGAAGACACATTGGAACAACTCAAAGAAGTAATTCACTATTCTGCGTTGGCAAGTACCCCCACTTTACAAAATAAGAAGACGCTTAACGTATCCTACCCAATGGAAGTTAGAGAGTTGGTAAGAGAAAAGCGACGGGATCGTAAAACCTGGCAAATTGATCGAACACCGGAGAACAAAACCATTCTTAACAATTTATGTAACAGTCTTAAATCCCTTCTTAAAGAAGTTAAAAATGAATCAATCTACAGATATCTAGTTAGCCTAACTGATGAAAAAAATTCTGATTATTCACTGTGGAAGGCGACGAAGGGACTTAAAAGAACGAAAGTTCAAGTACCTCCACTTAAAAAAGATGATGGGACCTGGGCAAGAGGTCACAAAGAGAAGGCTGGTTTGTTTGCGGAGTATCTCCAGGAAACCTTCCAACCGCTACCAAGACATATTTTGCCAAATTATCAAAGATCTACCAGACAAAGGATTTCGTAAGCTACTACACATAATCAACGCGACCCTTCGGTTAAAATATGTTCCGCGTCAATGCAAAGTAGCAGAAGTAATCATGATACCACCTAACGATAAAAAATCATACAGGCCAATTTCGCAGCTGCCAATTATGTCAAAACTTTTTGAAAAATTAGTACTAAAGAGACTTAAACCAATAATTGAGGACCGACCACTAATTCCTCCACATCAATTTGGATTCAGAGAAACGCATTCTACAATTGAACAGGTGCATAGAATAACAAATATAATTGAAAGAACGTTAGAGCATAAAAAAGTATGCTCAAGCATATTCATGGACGTCGCGCAAGCATACGATAAAGTTTGGCACAGTGGCTTGGAATGCAAACTGCATAGAGAAAAAAATCGAAACCGAACAAGGAGTTCAAATCAAGAGAAGAGGGCTTCCACTATTTATGATCACTTTCAATAATAAAGAAAAAGTGGAAGATGTGTATAATAAGAACATGAGAGTTAAAATAGAGCCATTAATTCTGCAAAAAATAGCGGTCGCATACCGCAGTGCAAAAAATGTCAAGGTTTTAACCATACTCAGAAATATTGCCAAAGAGATGCTGGTCAACAGAACGCTGAATATGCCCGGTTGGTAAAGATATTCCTGTAAAATGTATTAATTGCTTACAGTCACATCCGGCAAATTACAGGAGATGTGAAATAGCTAAGGAGCTACAGATGTTAAGAGATAAAACTAGAAAGCAAAATCTAGTAATACCGGAAAACCAATCAAGCTTTCACCAAAGAGGAACCAAATAAAACGGGAGAACGTAAACTTTACTCACAAGTGGTAATGCCGAAATCAATCATTAAAAGGAGCACTGAGGATATGACCGTGCTTCAAAAGATACTAATAAGCATAGAAGCACTTAATATTACACTAGCTAAACAAGAAAATTGTCTTGAAGCCCTATAAGTTTTTTTTTTTTTTTTTTTTATTATTGAAACTAGTCTTTCCAGACTAACCATCAATTTACATCTGAATTCTTACAAACTAAAATATAATGTGGTCACTGTTGGTCCAGCGATGCACAGTGCCTTTTCGTTGGTAGGTAGCTGCTCACATACTAACGAGCTCGAAGGGTTTGGTTCTTTTAAGTCTCCTTACCAAATGTTCATTATCCAGTAGCCGAGAGGCTTCCGCATTGGCATGTTCCATTAGTCTTGATTCATGCTTCGATGTAAATCGTTTTATTTCGTGTTTTATATCTGGAATCTCCAAATCATCAATAAAATTTGATGAAACTGGTTTTGATATAAAAAAATCCAGTAGGTCAGGAGTTTTACCTGCATCCGTGGGCCAATATGTTAGCTTGCCAGTGGAATGGACGTTACATCCCATTTCTACTATTGCATTTTTTAGTTCGTTACCTTTGGTTGTTGTAAGCCTAGAGCCAAAGTCAAACATGCTTTGCATTAAAATCACCCCCTAGTCAAACGGGCTAATTCAACCTCTTCCAGAACTAGAAGTTTTCTAAAGTCAAAGAAAATAGATATATGCCTATAGTATCGAAATCTCATTTTACTACAACTTCATATGTAAAATTATATGGATGCAGCTATTACCGTGCCATTCATCCAGCAAGAGAAGGATCGTCAGTGACAATAAAAGAAAAACATCAAACAATCTTATCATTGAAGAAGAATTTATGCAAGTAGTCACTATTGCACATTATTTAAATCACTTGAATCATGTTTCATAATCGGAAGTGATTTTAACGCAAAGAACACATACTGGGGATCAAAAGTAACCTCTAAAAAAGGAAGAGAGTTGTATGCAGCAGGATAACAATGCGCTGCGAGTTTCACTCCGGAGATCAACCAACATATCGGGTCTAAGAATAAGAACAAATAACCCGATCTTATAGGCGTCTTTGTCACCAAAGGTAAAGACGATAATTACATATACTTAGAAAGCAGCGACAGGATTATGTCAGATCACACACTTGTTATTATGACAATCAGTGCAACCATTGTTAATAAAACTAGTCCACCCTGGACCTAACAAATAACAAAACCTGCTGGAAAAAATTTCAGAACAACAAGCGGCGTGGAGTAGTACACCATCAAATACAAGGAAAACACGCAAGAATGGTATTCATCCCTTGAAAGTTAGGGAATTGGTAGCAGCAAAACGAAAAGCAAGAAAAACTTGGCAAACGAACCGAGCGCCTCAATATAAATCTATTCTTAACTTTTTGTCCAGCAACCTAAAGCTGCTAATTAAAAAAATGAATCCATTAATAAACCCTAAGTAGCCTGTCTGGGAAAAAAAACGAAGTCCTCTATTTGGAAAGCAGCAAAAATGTTAAAACGACCTAAACTTCAAATGCCCTCAGTTAGAAACGACGACGGAACTTGAGCCATAAGCGCAAAGCAGAAAGAAACATTATTTGCGACTCAGCTTGAAAACACGTTCCAGGCTCTACCTAGACAAACCGTAGATGAAAACATTGCACCAGTAAATAAAGTGGACAACTATAATATAGCTCCCGTCACAGTGCAAGCATTGAAAGAGGAAATCAAAACAAATCTTAGTGCAAAGAAATCTCCAGGATATGACTTTGTTTGTTTGTTTTTATCTCTACAATCTGTTTCAGGGCTTGAGGCACTTCCAACTCTTTCGCGGTTCGCTTTTTACGTCCTTACCTTACGCCATTACAGCGAAATCGAGGATGTATACGGCTATAGGTCCGATTTACGTAGAATCATCTGCACATAAATTCTGCACTCCAACAGGGGATCATTGATGTGTATATTCACACCACCGGTCGTAATCGTATGGTGAAAAATCCTTTCACCATCCTGCCCCTATCGGGATTCGAACCCGGTACCTTCCGCTCCAACTGCCGCAGCTTTAACCACTGCGCCACCTGAGCGGTGGATATGACTTTATTACAGGACAAATAATAAAGGCCCTACCTGAAAGAGGACTACAAAAGCTACTCCAAATAATTAACACAGCATTCAGACTTAAACACGTTCCAAATCAATGGAAAGTCGCTGAAGTAATCATGATACCCAAACCAAACAAACCATTAAAAGACGAAAATTCGTATAAACCGATTACCTTACTCCCAATAATTTCAAAACTATTCGAGAAATTACTGCTTAAGCGACTCAAACCAATAATGGAAGAAAATCTTTTACCATCTCTGAGAGGTTGAAAAAAGTGATCAGCTCCTATAAGTACGTCGATACATTTGCTTTTGTAAAACTCTGGATCAGCAAGTTTGATTCCGGAATAGAATTGTTCGTCGATAACCAGATTTTGTGGTGGTAGTTTGCTAGTTATTTTTGGCGATACCAGTGCTTTGATTGACAGATTAGATTCATGTTGAAGCTTGATGTTAATAGTTACCCATCCTTTGGAAATTCTTGGTTCTGATTTTCCTATTCCCTTCTGGAAATGAGATCATTCGTTTTTTTCAAACCAAGTCGGTGCACACATGGTTCTGTGATAAAGCTAGCTTGTGAACAAGAATCTAAGAGAGCACGACACTCTTCTGCTTCTCCCGATGTATCAATAACACTTATGATGGCTGTGGGTAGGATAACTGATGCATTTATGTGTTGCGAGTGTAAAGATGGTATCCCTGTTGATTAAGTTGATGGAGATTGGTTCTCTGGATCATCGGCAGTTGCATCTTGATGTAATGACCTATTGCGTTTCACACCGCATCTCTGGCATCGGTGTTTCGATGGGCATTTAAAAATAGGGTGGTTGACACTGAGGCAATTGAAGCATCGGTTGGTCTTCCTTGCAAATTCTTTTCGTTGAATTGCGCCCATTGAATGAATGTCATTGCACTGAAACATTGAATGGTCTGTCTTCTGGCATACAGCGCATTCAAATTTCGGCCTTAATTTGGGTGCGTTACTATGTGACGTATAACATGACTTCGAACTTCGGGGTTTGAGACGACACGTCTGGCAGCTGGTACTAGCAATTCAAGTGTATTTATTCGTCGACTTAAAAATTTTAGGAACTCGGAAAACTGTGGATTAATCATATCTGCCGCATATTCTTTTCACTTATCATCTAGTTTTTGTGTCAAAATGTAAATCAGCCATGGATCCCTGGTTTCGACTGTTTCTCCAAGTGCCTTTAGGCCCCGAATTACTTCGTCTGAGGTGTCCATTAACCTTTTGACTGGTTGATCTACAAATGTACGAATTCAAGAGTTAATTATATGACTTTTCCTCAATGTAGTTTCCTTCCGTGACGGCAATATGTCGAAGTATGACAGCAGCCTCTCCGCGAAGCAGTCCTTTTAGATATTGAAATTTTTGCACCGCATTGAGGCTTGGTGACTCATGTATTGTCGAGGTGTACAGGTCATAAAAAGACTGCCATTCCGAGTATCCACCAGAAAATGATGGTATGTGAATTTTCGGAAATTTCACTTGGCTGTGGTCTCCATTTGCTTGAGTGACGTTCTGCAATGTGTCGAGGTTGATGACACAATGATTTAAATTTTTGGAGCGTATCCACTTATTTAGCTCTGACACAGATATATAATAGTTTTCTTCGTAACTCAAATCTCTTTCTTCTTCAGGCTTTAGATAAAAGATACGAAGCTCTAGGACAGTAAACTCCTCCATTAATTTCTCAACGCGACGTAATCGGGTGGTCAATTCTCCAAACTCTGTATCCTCTGTATCCTGCTGACAAGATCTTGATATTTTGGTTGTGTTTCCTTATTTATCAGACTTTCACAGGAGAATCACCTTGTTTATTCCCCTGTCGTCTCGTCCCTGACTTGACAACAAATTTCCAACGTAGCTTTGCAGTGACCAGATAATGGTCACTGTTTACGAATTTCAAATGAATGTTTTTATGAGGAAAGAATGTACTTGTTACTTTGAGATCATGAGCGATCGCAAAGTACATCATTCTCTTCCCTAGCATTAGAGTCACCAATCACCAATTTGTCATCGTGGTCAGGTATCGAGCCCATCAGATTTTCCAAATTATTGTAAAATGAGTCTTTATCTTGAGGTTTATAATTGACAGATGGTTTTGTCAGATCGACTGCCTAAAAGTCCAGGACAGCTTTTTTTACTTGTGGCTCAATGAGCAATCCAATTTCAAGATTTCCAAGGTCATCTCCACGGTGTGGCAACGTATAACTCCGGGACACATAAACTTCACTGTTAGGCCATCGAGTTTCTTGGAGTGATACTCTTTCATGCATGTTATAAGGCAGTCAAACACGCCAGGTTGTATAAATAACTGGTCGTTTCTGGGTACTTAAGGAAGAGGGGTCATCATTTCGTAGTACTCCACAGTAGTGATTTGACAGAATTGTGTCTTTGATTTGTAACCTCCAATTTGACAACTGAGTCTAAATGTGACGCCCAGAATAGTGATACATTGAGGTGATTTGACATACTGAAGTGAGCCATAGTAACCTGACTCATTTCAATAATTTGAGCCGTTCTCATGTATAGCCCCCGACAAACTGGTGTGTTTGTTCAATATTATTTTCCAATCAAATAGTCTCACCGCAAACATCATCAAGATTTACTGTCGTCGTAAATAAAGCCATTTTATAGCTTCGATCGTAAATTGGTAGTTTAAAAGCTCTTTTCAATAACTCTCATATTGAAAAACTAGTTTTATGACTTTTGGAAAATGTGTTATCATTATTATGTTTGGTAACTGTACCTACATATTTATATACATACATATATAAACTTTATCAATCAAGTAATTAAATGAGATGTGAAACTATAAAACTAACATTTGTAATATTTCAAAATTAAGTTTTATGCTTCAAAAATTTATGTTTATGCTCGAATAACATTAAGTCATTTAACATGATTGTGATGATGTTGCTTAATTAGATGTATTGTTAATAATCACATTCTAAATATGTTACAGTACTATCTTATACGTTTATATATGGTGAATGAGGTACAAGCATTATATGAAAGTAACTCAGAAATGATGACGTCAGTTGTAGCTTAATGGTTACAAGATTTTCTCATCACGCTGCGGTTCGATGTTGACCAAAAGTAAACATAACCGATGATGACATAATATGTCATGTAACCGACTTAGAGGTCTCTGCAAGAAAGAAGCTAGGATATTGAGACAGCCAAGTCTTACTATGAGCCATCTTAAAAAGGTCCTGTGTTCAATATTGGGCCTGTGTGAATTGATCTTCGCAAAATCACAAAAACACCTTAAACATTCAATCACTTCTTCAAATATTAATTTTCATCTAACAGAAGTTATAGTTTTCTTCTGTTCTACATAAACGTTCAATCAGCCGCATCAATGAGGAACGTTCACTATACCAACGGTGAAAGCTTAATTGCAATCACTATAATGCACGGATGAACATAGAATCATAGAACTTGAGAATCATCTATACTCTTTGCAAGAAAGAGGAGAACGAGTCATGAGGGATCTATCAAGATCAAATCTCATTCTAAAATCGAAGAGAGAGAGAGAGAGAGAGTGAGAAAGAGGAGAGAAAAGAGAATAGACCCTAGAGTGAAAAATTAAAATGCAAGGAAGCTATAGATTTTTATCAATAGAAAGTAATGATAATCAAAGCCCACGATGAAAGTTACACCACCCTTGGAGCACAGCCAATCAAGGGTCAAATAGCTAAATGTAAGCTAAACGAAATTCTCATCACTTGGTAGTCCTCTATGATAGCTAATATCATACAGATTTTGTAGGTCGGAAATTCGATTCAAAAGTTTTTGACAATTTTGGGGTTTGTTGATTTTGGTCTGTCACTTTATGAGTTGTAACTTCGAACTCACTTTGTCTAAGCCAGTATTTAGCTAGCCCTGCTTTAGAACTTCGTTTGTATATATAGTAACTGATTATTGTATTATCGGCTCGAGAATTTGGTACGACTCTTTGAAAATGCCATTCTTCTGTAGTTAATGATTTTTTGTTCACAGATTTCTTACTTATACGCCTAGCATGTCATAATAATTCATGCTCATGATTATATTGGTGTGGTCTGTTGGGCACATTCGTTATACTATATCATAAAAGTGTAATACTAGTTTAGTAAAAATATTTTAAATTTTGTTAAGATACCAGATAAGCCAAACTATCCTTCTCGATATGTCAAACTATCATTTCAACGTATGTATTGCATGTAGTGGACATTTTGAAGTAAGGACATTTACAACACAAAAACTCTTTTTGACCAATTTGTTAAATGTGCTGTGCGTGAGCCCCATGTTGGGCGCCACGTGTAGTATTTCAACAGTTCATGCTATTCCTTGATGAGTTGCTGTCGAAGGGTTTTTTATGACTGAAATAAAAGTGCTCGTTATTGACAAGATTCCAGTTTGGTGTATTCAAATCTTGTTGTCTAGCCCAAATTAATGTATAATTTATCATCAATAACCTTGAAATTGGAAGTGATTCCTTAATTATCTTCAGTGCCTTGCTTCTGACTTAATTTACGTGAACTGCTTCCTAAACTATCCTAAAAAGACAACAACAAAAACTAGGATTTTTATAGGGAGAACTTCACCCGTGTGTAGTGTAAAATGAAGTATTTCCTAATTTCATTATTCCAAATAAAATTCTATTGATGTGTTTGAATGTATTAGTAAAACTACGAATAAATCAATAAATGAAATAAAATAATAATCTATGGCTTAGAGGCCGTAAACGGCCCTTACCGCGTCTCAACTGAGACCTTACGAACCAATTTTTAACGAATGGTACACATTGTAGGTGGTCAGCCCAACGAATGATTTTATACACAATCGCATTTTTATGTCATCCGGTTGCATGTTAATTTTTGGTCAACGGCGGGAATCGAACTCGAGACCGCGGCGTGATGAGAAACTCTCTTAACCATTAAGCTACCATTAATGAAATAAAATATCCTTTGAAATATTATTTTTACGTTACTATGGATCTAATCTACTAGAAAAACACCATCATTAGATATTCTAATGGTCCTCTGGGTGAATAGTATTCGAAAATTCCATAATAAGTAATCAACTGGCATCATAGGTACTTTCCTAGAGTTTTCCCGTCCTTTAGGAAAACCGGGACCAAAATCCTAGATCGTTTTTACATTACTATGGATCTAATCTACCAGAAAAACATCATCATTAGAAATTCTAATGGTCCTCTGGGTAAATAGTATTCGAAAATTCCATAATAAGTAATCAATTGGCATCATAGGTACTTTTCTAGAGTAAAAACAATCGAGGATTTTGGTCCCGGGTTTTCCTGAAGGACGGGAAAATTCTAGGAATGTACTTATGGTTTTATTCGTTAATATGAAGTTATACAAATACATATAATCAAATAAATTGTTGTTGTAAGTTTAGGAAGATATAGGAAAAACTTCTTCCTCATCTGACTTAATATTCTGGATTTATGAAAGTTAGTTATGAAAGTCAAGGTTAATATGCATTTTTATCATTTCTTTATTTCTTAAACCCACGATAAGCTAACTGGTCCCAAAATTAACGTCCTTTTGCGAAATGCAATATTTTGAAATCAAGTGATTGTAATTGTAGGTATAGATGGTCAATCCGGGCTAGTCTACCAGATAAATCTCTTTGATGCATCAACCATCGTAAAATTGAATGGTCTGTTATCAATGCGAATGCGTAACCCTCTACATATGGCCTTATCACTCTAGCTCTGTGAAGCAATATTTTTTTAAGCACCTGTTTATGCCAAGGAGTTCCATTTGTCCTTAGATCCTTTCTATAATAAATCGATTAACGGGGCGATTATATACTGGAATAGTTTAATATAAATCTGTGGTACTAGTCGGTAATGCCAAAGATTTTTTGATTGGAAGAATCTTCCAAATATTTCTTAGGACGGGATATTCGTCAATAGCTTGAACTTTTGTGAGTCCTCTTAGAGGGCGAATTTACTTTTCTTCACATTTATAGCAAGAATAACTGATTTCTGTAATCTGGTCACTTGAGACAAAAGTGATAGGTATTAATCAAATGTAGCTGACACCACTTGGTTCAAACTGCAATACACGACCGAATCGGTGTGACAGTGAATTGGTAATATGAACGTGCCAGTACTGTGAAAGTTGCCTTTTCATTGGAAGCTAGATATATTGGTGTTTGCCAATATGGCTAATCAAGTTTTTCTAATCGCCTCTGTGGACAACGATTTTTTGCAGAGAATCCTTCACAGTAACTGCGTGGGTTTTCTGGACATCAAAACGAGTTCGTTCGTTTGCTTTCAGTGCACGAACATGAGGTGATGATCAAGAGCTGGAACTTACTTCGATTACACCTAATGATGATATAGGAACTAGAGGTGCTTCTCCTATATCGATTTTATGTGATGACACATTGGTCTAATAACCCTTCTATCCGAATGATGGAAATTCTTCGATCATCTTTATAATAATAATGTTTGATGTTGTTGGTTCAATTCGTGCTTCTTTTTTTTAGATTATTTATCTGGCTTAAGATAATAATCATCTATAGCGTCAACTATCAGTTGTAAAAAACCAAAAATCACCCAAAAATTAATACTTGGTACAGTGGTTGTTTTAAATTTAATTTTATAAAGAACCTCACGTCTTTGGACTTTCCTGCATATGAAATTTGCTCCATGACCAAGTTCAGAAATACTAGCTTCTGAATCTAATAATGATCCTTGATATGAAATTCCATTAATTAATACTTTGGCATATGGCCTTTTGTCTAAATGTGATAATTCAATATGCCATATGCCGAAGTATTCTCATCTAGTTCAAAAATACTTAAGACTTCTGTTACCGTCCAAACTTGACCTAGGTATTGTTTGTGTAGATTGGAATATTTGTCTTCTCTTTGAAATATTCGATATAACTCTTTAAAGTAGGTACTCCTCATTCTGGGATCTCAAAACACCAACATTTCTTGACACCCCTTTGAAAGTTTCCCGTGCTTGATAGCAATTTGCTTTGATAATAAACCGTATTTTTTAAATAAGCGTGTTGAATCCCCACAGATCCAACAATTGTAGACTGACCTAGCCAATTTACTGCGCATAACGAATTGTTTTGACTTGAAAGCTCTACTGGAACAACAAAGTGTTCGATTAAATCATAGAACTCGCATTCATTACTTATTTCAATGACTAGTCGTCTTCCTTGAAAAGACATGTTGAAAAAAACATTTCTGAGTTGTCTTGAAGATTATTTTCTACACCAAGTTGGAATTGCCACCGATCTCACGCTTATTGAGCATGTCCTACTAGCTCAGAATTATTTGCTCAGAATTAATTTATTACGTCTCGGAATTCGCAAACCAAAATTGTTAAGCTTTTTCCAGTAAGTAGATGCTTATGTAGTTTGGAGGAAAGAGTCTCAGTTAACGTTGACTCAGCCCTTCTGAATTATATTTCCTTACCAAGACGAGATAAATTGAATGCTGAGAGGTCAATCTTGAGAAAATCTTGCTTAAAGAGGTGACTGGATCATTTACATGTGATGAGTATATATTGTTGGTGGTTTTTGAAGCTCAGTTAGAGATGGCAGTTTCCAAAAATTTCTCCAAGGATCATTTTAGAATTCCATTTTTATCTTACATTTATCGGTAGTTAGAATGTTTGTTAAAAACTGAGAAACGTCGTCACAGATGAAGCATACATAGGCGTCGTCAGCCCTCTGTTAAGTTATTTGATCAAACAAACAAAATTGTGGGGCGTACTCATATTGTATCCAAATGTAGACTGCAAAAAGATACTGAAGACCAGTGAAATAATTTTCACCAGCTTAAAAGTGACTGAGTAAATTTCTTTACGATTAGTAAGAGGTCCCTTGGTGAGTCTAGCTATCAACCAAACAAGACTACTACTGAGCAAATCTTCAAGTAATAATAAGAGATAATGCTAATCCCAGTAATTTTAACTATATCAGTCACGTTTCTTGTTGATTTTAAGTCACTGTCCGTCTAAGATTCTGTCCAAATAAAAAGGTAAAACGAACCTATTGCTGTAAGTCATCATTGTAGCTCGAAACGGAAGGACATATGTCGTTAAAAGAAAAATATGACAGAAATGATATTAATTTAGTTCCAAACCAGAATGCAGCAGGAGATTGCCAGACAATCCTTGAAAATAATAATAAACTGATGGTCAGTCATCCAATAAACTGCACATACCGAATCGTTTCATCTTAAAAAATCTCTTTGAAAGTATGTTGGAGCTGACTCGTCCAGAATTTTAAATAAAAATACAAAGTGAACTTTTCTACACCGGGTGGGATTTCCAACAAATCTCACGCATGCTGAGGAGGTACCATACTTTGCAAAAATAAAATATTTACATCAGAATTATGAGCTCTAAGAATTGAAGGACGACCGTTTTAGAGCTATACCTAATATGTAGTTTGGAGAAAAGGTCTCATTCAACGCAGACTCAACCTTTTCTAACAATATAACCAACATGTCCTTACTAGGATGAACTAACCATTTTTTCTACAGATTGATCTTTACAATTACAAAGATCTTGCTTTAAGAGGTAACTGACTTATCTGCTTTTAATCATCTACTTGAGATGAGCATATACATAATCAATAGTAAAAGACTTATTCTAACCGCCCAGGTGGCGCAGTGGTTAAAGCTGCGGCAGTTGGAGCGAGAGGTGCCGGGTTCAAATCCCGATAGAGGCAGGATGATAAATTTTCACCACACGATTACGATCGGTGGTGTGAATGAACACAGAAATGAATGAAAGTGCAGATGGTTTTACGTGAATCGGACCTTTAGCCGTACGATTTGGCTGTAATGGCGTAAGGTTAGGATGTAAATAAGTGAACCAAGAAAGAGTTGGAAGTGCCTCGAGCCCCGATTGTAGAAACAATTGTAGAGATAAAAAAAAAATAAATGAAAGAAAGACTTATTCTGTCTATTGTCTGTTGGTTTTTGGCAGGTTCTCCAAAATATCTGTAAGAATCATTTTTGAATCCCATGTTTTAAAATGAGGAGTTTCGTTACTGATGTCTATACATAGGCGTCATCATTATAGTTTTTCAAGAGAGGGCCGCCAATTTTTTTTATCAGAAAAATAAAGCTGTGGGACGTAATCATGTCTTTACCTACTGACTGAGTAAACAGTATTTCGCTGCGATGAGTAAGTCATCCTTACGATAATGCTAATTCCAGTAATCAGTCTTTGTCCTAGTCAGTCAAAAGTCGCTGTCAGTCTCAGATTTGGTTCATAAACAAAGGTATCTCGAACCTATAGCTGTATGTCCTCCATTAAGCTAGAAACAGAAGGATGTATATAGAAATTGATTGGCTCCAAAGCAAAAGATTGCCCCAGACAATTCTTGAAAATTATTATAAAATGGTGTGATACATGTGCAAAACCAGCAGCCATGAAACACATTAAAATGCTGTATATAGTGATAAAGGTCATATAATCAACATGATCCCAATTAGAAGAGGTATATGGACGACACAATAAGTGGTCTAACATTTCCATATACATAAATATATATATTCACATTCAGCCTGGCACTTAGAATTTATCCCAGGCTTTTAATAGTTTGTATATACAGACGTACATATCAAAGTATTCTCACATAAATACCATTATGTTCCAAAACCACAATTAAATACATTTTTTTCCCTAGATAGATGCCATCCCAAATCGTAAATTCTCAAACCACCCCCCGAGCTAAGGATGTATATAGGTACGATTTTCCCTTAAACATGTTTTTCCTTTTTCTTCTCACATGGTTTCACTGCTGTTTCACAGTAATATGATGTCGTTTTCATAATAATTTATGCGATGAAATTATATAAAAAAAAAAAATTAAACAAAACGTTCCACCTGGTTCATTTTCTAAGGTATTCGAGAATATGATGCTGTCTTTACCTTCTCACACTGTGAGTGCTCTTGCGTATGTATGTCGTATAAAAGAAAATTATTATTACGATTTTCTGTCACAGATAAAATTGTAAAAGGAAATACTACATATATATTGTATCGAGAGGTGGTACGACGATATGTGCGTTCTATACACCATACACACCCAACAGAATGGGTGAGTACCGCAAACAAAATTAAATGAAGAATATTTCAAAAGAAATTTGTTCTTGTACTTTGCTTCTTGTTAAAATAATTTTCGTTAATTTTACTTATTAAAATAATTTTCAAACGCCATCTAATTTCGTCGTACTCATCGAGCACACACACACATACTCGTACTATACACATACATACGAGTATACGTATATGTACCGCGAGAGGTGTAGGGTAGATTAATTTTATTCCTCATTAATTTTTGATTTTTTGCTCGACGAAACGACAAAAACTTTTCTTCGCTTCAATCTTATCTTTTAATGCTTCTCAAGATTTCATCTTCTTTACAAATTATGTATATAGACAAAACTCGAACTTTCGTATATGCATACATACATTTATAAAAACAGAACATAAGCGGATTCAGAACAAAAATTTAAATATTACATAAAGGGAGCCTTGGGCATGTTCGTATTGCGGTTGCTCAAAAGTACAAAAAAAAACGATATCGTTTTGGAAGCTTTCTGTCACCTTGTGTGTATGTCCTATATTCATCGAAATCCGTCGAGATGGTAGTGTTACGATTTTGCCCAATAAGATCGTTATTTTATGCCCAAGATTTATCACACTTTCCTCCGCCAAAACCAGAAAATAGGACCCAAAACGTGAATGAACTGGACTGGTGTTGCTTCCCATCTGTTCGATTATTGGATTATTCACATGAATCCGGTTGTTGTCCGACTGCTTAGCTCCTATATCACTCCATTCCGTTAAGTAGTACTTTCTAGTGCCTAGCATTGGTGACATATTCAGGATCATTTTGCTATTGCCGTTTTAGTTTGAAACCAGTCAAATCATTCGCGGACCCTCTCTAAGGTCTTCCTGATTCCAAAGTGGACGACACTTGTCCCTTTAAGGCACTCATCCAATACCTTATCTTGTACCATTTTGAACTTCGGTTTATTTCTCACACGTGTCACCAAGATTTATAGCACTATCCTTCATCAAAACATGAGAACTAGGACCTAAAACTTGTCTTCACCCTGTAGGATTTTTCCTACCGAGGCTCGTCTTAGGTTGAAATAGCCTATTTTCTCTTGGAATAAGCTTCATTCGTCGAGCTTTCCCAACTATCGTTCGTTTATTCACTTGAAGCTCATAGCCGACTGTTGTCCAACTGCTTGACTCTTATAACCGCTCCATTGGCTTTTTAGTGTTATGAACTGTGGTTCCGTCTATCAGTACGTTTTAGCGACCAGTATTGATTAACTTTTCGGTATTCTCAACCAGTTCGTGGACCCTTTCCAAGATCTTCCTGACTCCAAAGGGGATGGTACTTGTCCCTATGAGGCACTCATCCTATACCTCATCTTCTTCCCTTTTGAACTTTGTTTTAATTCTCACAGGGGTCACCAAGATTTACACACAATCCTCCGCTAAAACCTGAAAAAAGGACCTAAAATGTGTCTTCACCATGAAAGGTTTTTTCTACCCATGCTCTACTTTTGTTGAAATCCTCTATTTGCTCTTGGAATAAACTTCACTCGTCGAGCTTTCCTAACTGTTCGATTATTCGCTTGAACCTCATATCCGGCTGTTGTCCAGCTCCTTGACTCCTATAACCACTCCAATAGTGTCTTAGTGCCAACGATGTGACCAGCATTGATGACATCTCCGTTTTACTTTCCAACCAGAAGAATCATTCGCCCGATCCTTCCAGGATTTTCCTGATCCCATAGAGGACGACTCTTGCCCCCATGATGATCTCGCCCAATATTTCGGCTTCTAGGCTCTTTGGAACCACCAATCATAGGAGTTTCCTCTTGACATAGCTGGTTCTTCAAATCCTTTCTCTTTCTCTGGTTCTCCTTATCTTAAATATTCAACCGAGAAATTCGTTAGACTCATATAAGTGATTTGTCTCCATAGTAGGTGCCCTGCATTTACCAACTCCTTCATTACCATCAGATCCAGAAACACATCTCGTCTTTTCCCGAATTTCTATCCTTAGCATCTTATATGTCTCATGCATATATGTCTCACGTTGACTTAACCTCCACATATTTCTCCAAGTGGCTTGACAACTTCAAAGATGATCCTCATTACCAAAATTTAGCGACCCTCATCCATAATCCAGTACGAATCCATTTTCCTGACAGATTTTGAACACAGGATGACCTTATTCACTATATCTGGCACATAAACTACAACTCTACCTCCTTCTTACTCTTAATAGCTGATCTTCCGTCATCAAATTCAGAACCGAATCCAATGTCATGATACTATATCTACCATCTGCTTCACCTTGCACCATCAAGCGATTACCACCTCATGCCAAACTCAAATGGAAAAGTAGGTATGAAGCGTTCCGTCGTGGAAGTTCACTTTTGCACCTCAAAGCTGACTTACCATCGAAGAAATACGGGATACGGATTAGAAGGTCAAAAACAATGCAGGTGATGTTGTTTGACCTTCTTATCCGGATCTCGTATTCTTACAGCGTTGATCTTTATCGACTTTTTAAACTAATTCGCCATGTTGTAATATTGTACTAGACCTAAAACTCGTCAGGCCTTTCTCCTACTTTCTGAACACACTCCTTTAACTTCTGTGATTACCTCCGTACTTCCACTCCGAATTCTACAGAACTTCCATTCAATGCCACTTTTAGTTCCACTACTCGATCTTCTTTGCACTAACCGTTGTGCTCTTAATTTAAAATTTGAGTTTGTATATGTTGAATGGTTTTGTTCTGTCGAACTTTGATGGTTTTAATTTAATTAAGGAGCTTGGTTTATTCGGGAGGGGCCATTGTTGAAACCCAATGGCCCGCCCGTCCAAGTACACCTAGCACGTCTATCGACTTTTTCTCGATTATCATAAACCGTCGAAAAGGCACCTCAAATCGGTGAAACGGTTATTCTGTTACTTCTCGTTCACAACTTCCATCAACGGTTGTAGAAACTTTGCTGTTGTTCCAACTCTTGCTTTTGTTCGGTCCTATACTACTCTCTTATAGTAAATTTTTGGTTTGCTCTTCGTTTTAGCAATCTTTGAAACTGATGGTGGATGATCGTTGATGGAACCTGATACAGGAAATTGATACAAAGTCTTACTTTTCATTGAAGTTTTATTTGGCAAGAATGACGGCTTTGAGATACACCTACAAAGGTATATGTAAGGTTACCATCTCATTATATGCTCAAAAAAATATCTGGTTCATAAATACAGATTTTTTCTGGATAGATCTAACGGTATTAATGTAACAGGATTCGATATTGAACCTGACTTTGATTTCGTGATGAACCGATTCTGTTTTTGTGGAATGGATTCCGTTGCCACCATTCAACCTAAATATCACAATGATACCTCGACCCACACAATATTGCCCTTCTCAAAATTGCTTACAGCTTAAAGAGAGCAAGGCTCAACTCCTTAATTTTTTCTAATATGAGCTAATACACTGACAAATAAAGAATCAGCCTGGGTTACAACTAACAACTAGCCACCTTTCGGATAAAGTCTGGAAAAAATTGCCTTGACCCAACTCAAGTAAGAAAACTGAAAATGGTTGAGGGTCGTTAAGTACAACAAATCGTACTTCAACAAATGAGACAATTTTGTTAAACCAATTCCGCTTTGTTGGGACTGGAAAAACTGGCCCATTTCTATGGAAACGGTAACTCACCCTAAGTCATTCCGATCAGAAGAATAAATAACAACCGACTGTGAGTTATTGTGAGTCGAGGATCATTTAGATACAAAGAATGAACAAAGTAATTCCTGAATTGTTGGTAAGTTGCAGGGAGGACAGAAAAGCTTAAAAGTTATTTTTAAAGAGAAGAATAGACGTTTAGCCCTGCAACGAAATCAGATTAAATTTGAAGTATGGAGCTATGAAAACGTAAGAAAGAAAAGTTATTCGTTGGAAGGAGAAAAATAGTTACCACTTATAGCTACTTGGCTCAGTGCGAGTCTCGAGGATAGCAAAATCGTTTTGTGACCCAGTTCGGTGCTGCTCAGATAAGTTGCTCGATTTTTATATAAGCGTTGTGGCTACCATCTTTCACATAAACAAAACACATTTATGTGAATTTATGGTATTCGAAAACAATCACATGCAGGACCATCTCAGATTCATGTAAGTAAACTAAGAACAGTCAGAGACCATCTCTCTGCGTGGCCCGAAAGAAACAAAGGGGAGAATTTTGCTTAAACAACTGTGTTAGGAATAGGAAAACATCCATTTTTAACGAGACTGTAACTCACCTTTAGTCATCATCGAACACATCAGAAGAATAAATAACAACCCATTATGACTCATTTATAAGCAAAGAAAGTTCCACTTTGGCCATTTAATAATTGAAACTTTGACCGTGCAACAGATTACAGTGGCAATTCGAAAAAAGTATAACGGAAAGATGAAAAGGTTCACTAGAGAGACCGACCAAATGTTAAGTCATGCAACGGAATCAGATGAGCTTTGAGGAATGGAGCTATCACAACGTTAGGAAGCAACAACGATTTAGTTTTATTAATTGAAAATTGGAAGAAGGTACCAACGGTGGTCCCCATTCAGTACGACTTTCATCATATATAATAAAAGAAAAGCAGAGATCCCCCGATCAAAGCAGCCGTTAATCCAGATAGGGTTTCTTTGGTATCAATTATGTTACCAAGTCCAACTGTGCTTGTATCGGTTTACTATATATAATTCAGATCGACGACATATCTTAATCCTTCTTATTTTGTAGCCATAAAGTTATGGTATTCGATTTACATGCAAGACCCGTCGCTTACAGCTTAAACAAAGCAAGGTGTTACGGAGTCCTTGGAGCGGGAGGTACCGGGCTGTGCATATGGTTCTTTGCAATATGCAGATGGTTCTATGTAACTCGGATCTATAGCCATGATGTAGAGAGAAATGTGGAATTAGTTCTCCGTGGGAGAATAGTATCAGCTTGCGGATGAACTAGCATTAGTCATTTGGCTCTAATCAATCAAGAAAACAGAAAACAGTTGTGGATCATCATGTCTCGCTTTGGAATTCTTTTCGCGTCCCGAAAGAAAAAAAGGAGAGTATTTTGTCAAACAAACTAACACCGGAGGAAATCACTGTATTGTGAATGGAGAAACTGGCCCATTTATAACGAGACTGCAACTCACCGTAAGGCAACATCCATCGAAAGAATACATAACAATCGATTGTGACTCATTTAGAAGCCACGCAAGTGCAAGAAAAATGAAACTATGGCCGTTCAACTGAAATTCCTGCATGCTGGGTAAATTATAGTAAGAACAGAAAGGCTCAAAAGTATATCAGACGAGCTTTGAGATTTAGATCTATTAAAACGAAAAGGAAGTAATAATAGAGGAAGTAAGTAGAGCGAGCTTTGATTTCGGTTATTTGTTGGAAGAGAGAAGAAGGTTCTCACGTAGAATGCGGTAGTAGTATTGGTAAAGTACATCTTGGCTCATTGCAAGGCTCGTTCTAGGATAACAGATTAGGTTTCCTTCGGATCAATTATATGTTACCCAGCCCAGCTATGCTTGTATCGTTTAACCATATAATTAAGATCGAGTGAAACGTCTTAATAAAATTCACCTCTGGATTTACGTACGTCCTTCAACCCCATAAAATACTAGACGATAATTTATTCTACTTGTTGCTATACCGCTTATGTTGTGTGTGTATGTGTGCATAAATTGAAAAGATATGGTTGTGTACCGCAAGAACAACAAAAGGAAAACGTCGGAAAATTAACAAAATAATTTATTGGTTATAAGATTTTTCTGCTGAATATCATTGTACCATGATGGTACATGTGTATGTCTCGGATATATAGGAGCTAAGATCGTACAGTTTTCCCCCATTTTATGTTTTTATTATGCCAACGCTCTAGCATATATATAAGACACGCAGAACACGATGAATATGTATGTACACATGCATAAAGTGGAATAGAAAATTTTATGGCCTGTTTCATCTGAATTTTATTGTCTTGAAATAATTTCGAGACAATAATCACAATTGCTTATTGTGTGATTGATATTGGTATGTACGGCTGTAGACTGGGGAGCCCATGTATGTACATACATACATTTCATTTGATTTATACCATACTGATGTGTGTTCAACAGCTTGACAATTGGTTTTGAGCACAAATTACAGAGTTCATGATTTATGAGACGATTCAAATTGGCTGGATTATATGTCAAATGATTTATTTTATGGCGAGCACGAACTTATACCGTCGTGATGCACAATCTGACACAAAGTATATGTATGTTTTTGTTACATGGAAAACCAACCCTTGTCACAATGAAAATACATTTTGCTTTGGCCTACGAGTTTATTTATCAATGGATGAATGGGAAAATCCAAAAATAAATTTCCATATACATGGTGGTGGATACCTTCAAAGATAACAAAACAATTTTTTTGTATATAAATCCGAGTCTACAGAGATTAGAGCAATGTAACTAACCACTTGTTAGGTAGCATATATCTTATAATACGAAACAAATTAAGATTAATGGATGTTTTATAAAGAAGCGATGGATAATTTTATTTTAAATTTCTTCGGATTAGTATAAGGTTGAGGTAATTCAAAATGTGCACAGGTAATCTTTTATTATGGACTGTATAGCAAATTACTTGGCCATTCAAAACATTGGAAGACAGGGAAAATTTTTATTTAGACATTTTTTGTGTCCAAACTTTTCGGAAACCACTTTACCACGGTCACAAAGTAGGGTATGATATTATAGGAATGACGAAAATCACTTCAAACCCAAAGTCTCCGATGCCTCAAATAAGCTTAAAACCAAATGTGGAACGAGAACCTATAATGTTGAGCGAGACAGATTTGGTCACTAACAAGGAATACAACCAATTCATGGAATTGGCTCATCAAATATGTTTTACCGCCCAGGTGGTGCAGTGGTTAAAGCTTGCAGCGGGAAGTACTGGGTTCGAATCCCGATAGGGGCAGGATGCAAAAGGGATTTTTCACCACTTGATTACATTTGGTGGTGTGCGAATGAACACAACTATGACCCCCTGTCGGAGGCCAGAATTTACGGGCCGACCCATCTTCTAGTACTATGGGCTGGCATGGAGCGATGTAATGTGCAGATGGTAAGGTAAATCGGACCTGTAGCAAGTACGTCCGTCCTCGATTTGGCTGCAAAGCGTAAGGTAAGGACGTAAATAAGCGAACTGCGAAATATTTAACCACCGAACGTTACTAAAAAGACAGTCCGTACTCGAACAGTGGAGCGATCATCTGGTGCAAAATCAGATTCCAGACTATAGAATCAAAACGTAGTCTTCACAACATCATAAAAATGTTCGTCGAAGTGATGCTAAAATTAGACAAACATAGCCTCCAGAAAGCAGATGCCTAAGAAATGTTTCCCAGATTTGTCATTCAGATTAAGATGTTCTATTACAGTGTTTGCTGGGCGTCGAAACGATTCAGTATAGCTGATTAAGTGAATCAATGTGTGGGCTTTTGGGGACACATGGAAAAGGTTTGCTTCAGACCCTCGTCAGTTCGTAAATGAACTCAGCAATGTAAAGGGTAGGAATAACCGGTTAGTCAAATTTGTAATATCGGTTATTTTGGCTCTGGCAACACTAATGTGATTATTTTTTCGACAGAAACACAGTATTGTTACGTTTTCCCCTAGTATGGATTCAAACCAATCTTCGGTTCGATCACTGGATTGTGAATAATAAAAACCACTAGCTTGTTTTTACTATAACTTTTACTAACAATCACCACAATTCACTTTTACAGTACTTTTAATTCACTGTTACTTTCACTTTTTCACTATTTCACTTTTCATCACTTTTTCCCGATTTATATTTATCGCTGTCCCAATTCCAACTGAAACTCTACGCTTTTTATTCGCGCATTTATACTCATTTTGCTCGCTTCTCATGCTGATTTCCAATTACGAACATTTAGTTATTCTATTCAATCAGAGATGTCACCCGCGTCCGTTTCTTCAGGCCATTTATTGAAATAATCAGTAACCATTAAAACATACTTGTTTCCGCTTCCGCTGGTAGGAAATGGACCTGCAATATCCATAGCGATCCGGTAAAATTGTGCTCCGCCATTATACTGCTACATTTTTCCATGGCTTCGTTTTGCAGGACCCTTAACTGCCATGCACTGATCACATTTTCGACACAATTCTGCAACCGATTGTCTGCATCCTGCCCAGTTAAATCTATGTTGGTCTTCCATGAATTTTAATAAGATCGATAAATCGCGATCTTCTGATTGCTCCTTTGTAATTTTAACGTTAGTTCAGTAATCGGATGGTAATACGACATGATCCTTACTCTCCGCTCGAACACAATATTTGCAATCGACGAGACATGGCTGTCTTGATAGTGCATCTGCATTACCGTGAGCACTTTCTTCCTGTTGTTGAATGGTATAATCGGAGCAACCGAATCACTCGTTTTATGCCTGCGATCTTGCAGGCCTCGCCTTCTCTTCTGACCTTCTGTGTTCATCATTGGATCTACGGTACATAGGCGACGGTGTTCTTGCTCGCTTACGTCTAATTTCCCAACAATCTAGCGATATATGACCTAGTTTATTGCAGGCCCAACATCTGATTCGATGGTTGCTATTCCGGAACCTCGTCGATGGCTCATTAACTGCTCGTTTCTCATTATATCTCGAGCTATGGTTCTTTGATTCTAGTTCGACTTGTCGCATTTTCACTTCTGGTTTGATTATGTTATATACAGTTTCGTTTGTTAAGGCACAAGTGATGGTCTCCGCAAATGTTGTTGTTGATGCTAACACTACCGCTCGTCTTGTTTCTACGTCACGAATACCATCAGTAAACGCATACATTTTTATTTTTTCTGTGTATTTGGGAGCCATATTAAAGTGGGTGAGATGCAGCAAGCGCTCCATGTCTGCAGCAAACTTTTGAAGTGTTTCGCCGATTCTTTGATAACGACCTTTGAGCTCTATTCTGTATAGCTTTCGCTTGTGATCATCACCATATTTTCGTTCCAAGGGTAGCATGATTCTATCATAGTCCCCGCATTCGAATTCTGGAACAATCTGCAACATATCTGCTGCACCGTCTTTTAACGACACTATGAGAGCTGCTACCTTGTTTTCTTTGCACCAATTATTTCTTGATGCTGTTGTTTCAAATTGTAATTTGAAAACGTTAAACGACGTTGTTCCGTCGAATGTCGGAGGCTTTAATTTATTTCGCTGACTGGTTTCAAGATTTGAGTAGCACCGCCATTATTTTTAATGTCTATCATCTCTTTTTCAAGTTTCAAAATCCTTTCATCAGTCACTTCAAACCTTTCGTTCATTTGACATTTAACTGTATCCTGCACTTTGGCATTTAATGAAATGGATATTTCGCAAAACATTTCACTCACTTCGGATATAAAATGCCGTTGAATACTATCTTGTTGTTCCAGTCTATTTAAGACCATGTTGCGGCCTTCCCTTTGTTCGGTGAGCATTTCAGTTTTCAAATTTTCATGGCCGATTTTCAATTTTTTTTTATTTGCCATGACTTGTTGTATCGCTGCCATTAACTGCCCCATATCAATATTTGTAGGTGCTGGAGTAGGTTTATTTATAGTTGTTGGGACAACGGTTGCTCCGGCCTTTGTTGCCTCTTCCATTGGATCCTCCGCATTAGGTAGTCCGATATTAAATTCGTACTGGTATGGATCGATGTTCTGTGCCAGCAAAGCTTGTTGTAGCCTTTCTTGTAATTCTGCTTGCTACCCGTTGTGGGAAAACCCTGTGCGTTCAGCACGTTCTTCAGCTCCGATACGTTCAACTCCAGTAACTCCGCTGTCACAAATTGTTACGTTTTCCCCTAGTAGGGATTCAAACCAATCCACGGTTCGATCACTGGATTGTGAATAATATAAACATCCGCGATGGCCCAAAAATGTGCGCCAACGGTCGAGAACATCAATTGCCATCTTGCATCGGATATGAACATCATCGGTCTTAAATGCAACGAACTCTGCGAAATCTTAAAGAGCTTGATTTGTGGTTCTATAAAGTTTAATTTAAAGTCCAGAAATTGAAGTTCCGTGACAATCCACTTCGATATCGATTCACTGTGTGGGTCTGCGACGAACTCGAAATCGATGAGGATTTTGCTCAAAAATCATCTTTTCAGACGTAGGGCACTTTCGTCTCGGTAGATTCGTAATTCGTAAACAAACAAAATTGTAGCTTTATGGGAGTCGAAAATTCACAAGGACATGTGGAAAAATCAATACATCCATTGTGTGGTACTGTTTGGTGCAGGTTAAGGCGTGGCGTCATTATTTGGTTGTATTTCTTCGAAGAGGAGGCCGTCGCGATTAACGAAATCAACTATGTTAACCATCTTTTTGTGGCCATCGTTTGAAGATATTGGTTTGGGCGACCTTTGATTCCAGCAAGATGGCGCGTCACGTCACATATCGGGCGTTACAACAGTAAAACTGCGTCATGGCCGCTTTGGATTTTGATTTGTGGGTTTGTTGTGTGCCGTGAAGATCAAGTGTTATACGGACACAATTCAAAATGTGCTCTCATAAACTGGACCGGCATAATTAATTTAAAAGTATATTAAGCCATTGTTGTTTTATTAAATTTTTAAATCGGTACTTCTTACTGGGACACCCTGTCCTTCGATCAACACTAATTATTAGAACAATAAACCTCATTTCACAATAAGTACCTAATAAGTAATACGCAAGGTGTAAGGACACCATAGTGGGCATAGTGACTGGGTAAACCCAAAATCTAGATCCTGCTATGGTAGCGTTCCCCAAAAGACAATAAACCAAATATAATCCAATATGTAACAGACCCAACCTGGCAATAAGAATGATTGGTCGCCGAATTATTCATCCATCAAATTGAACCAGATCACCTCGGGTGGAAGGTGTCAACACCAATACGTGCTTAAAGTTGCTCCAATAGATATACAAGAAATTTAAAATTTAATTCGTATAAAGTGCTCTTAGGCATGAATTTTAAAACTTTGGCATGAATTTTTGAACTTGGGCATTGAATACAGGAAGCACAATTGTTATGTCGATACATAAGGTAATAACAATGACTTGACCGATTTACAATAAATGTAGAGGAACTGATTGTTTTTGAAGAAAACTAAATATCTTAACCATGTAATTTGTAATGGAGGTATATCCGCTCCCATTCTGAAAAGATTGAATCGATTACTATTTATTCTGTTTCAACAACCCTACGTGATCTTTGTAGACTTTCGTAATTGCTGATTCATTTTGAATTATGTAAGTATTCGACACCACTGGCGCCACTACTGTGTTAACCTATATGATCCAGTGCTACGTAATTCCACATTTCTTGAATTTTTTAATGACAGCGGCTTTGGCATTTTTCGTTTTATATACGCGAGAGTTCTTAAATTAAAGAAATGCCTCGAACCAATCGGAAAACACTTTATCGAGATTAAAAATAAGGGTATGATGCTATAGCAATGGCGAAAATTGCGATGGTATTCAAAATAGAGACACATCAACCTAATACCAATGATCCCCAAACAAGCTTGATGTCAAATGTGGAAGGAGAACCTATAATGTTGGGCCAGCTATGCCAATTTTGAAAAATTTGGACACTGAACTAGTGAACTTTACTACAAGAACAGTCAGTACTCAAACTGTATCGGGATCATCAGATGAAATATCAGCTTCCATGATATAATGTTGCATTCGGGATTTTATGCTTCCAAAATATTATGTCATTCGGGAGTTAACCTTTGTCGGATTCATATTTAGCTGGCTATCGAATTGATACGATATAGCTGATCTAGAAAAATCAACGTAAAGACATAACCTCAGAGAAAAATTTGGGTCAAAAACACTAAAAGTCTAGGCTAATTTAACCAAAGATTTTGTATTTTTTAACCAACCAAATGCCTTAGTAAAATAAATAACTAAGCTCTTGGTTAAAATAATTTTTAATTTTAAATAACCAAACTTGGGTTATTAAAATAAAACATTTAGTTATTTTAACCAAAAGTATTTGATTAGTTTTAAAATATAAAAAAAAATTGTTTATAATAACCAAATAAAAAAGTTAAATTAACCAAAAAAAAGTTAAATTTCACATACGACTTAGTTAGTTTTAACAAGTTTTATTATTCAATATAATCCCAAATTTAGTCAATATTTGAGATTATTTTGGTTGTCCAGATCAAAATTTACCAAAAATTTAGTATATTTTAACAATTGGCTAGGGTTGATTAAACAACACATAATGTTAGTAAATTTAATATTTATTTAATAAAATACATTTTTATTGCATTGTTTTCATGTTTAGAAACACTTTACTTTAGAGTAATCCTACAGCTTCAGTGTATTGTCAAGTGTGTATTAAATATATACTTGAATATAGAAGCCGATGAATTATCATCATCAATCCAGTGTTTTAAAACATTGTCCACTTGGGATACAGCCCGTATTCGACATTTACCATCGTAACTAGACGAAACAATTGTGTGATAGAAATTTTCTCGATTGAAATGCACCGCCAATACAAAATTCGAATGAACCGGAAGTGTTTTTAAACATTTACCCGTTCGTCGATGCCATATTCGTACCGACTCGTCGAAACTGCTCGTAAAATTAAAAAGCACAACGAAATACAAATAGTTATTGTGCCCTCTAGGTCTTAAGACATTTGCCAGAGCTTGATTCCCATATTTTTTGTGTTATTAATTTACTCGCTGACGAGCTAGCCAACCATTCGCTGTTTGGGCTTAATTAAACAGTCGACACGGCGTTTTCGTATGATAGTCATTATCGTATGACAGGTTAATGTAAATTTGAGTGTATAGTTTGGTTTCTAAAATTAAATCTTAAATTAACACTGGAATTTTTATTGAGTATTTTATGGTGGTAACTCACAACTGACGATGCTGAAGCTTTGAGGCATGAATTCGTTGCTATAGTATTCGGGCCAAATGTTTCGCAATTAAGAAGGCCCACTATGAATTGGTGGTCCTATTGGTACCAATTTCTTAAATAAATAAAATAAATGGTTAGTAAAACCAATTTTTATTTAAACTAAAAACTAAAACGTTGCTTACCAAATAAATCCAGATACAACTCATAATTTTTTGATTCATTATAAAATTGGTTATTTATTTTTCGAGTATCGTCCAAAATTGGGAAGTACAAACGTGTTTTCACTGAAGAAAAACCACACAATCTGACATGTAAAATTGCATTTCTGATAAAATCGCGATTGCTTGTAACCAATATTTTTGTTGATGTCAACTAAATATTTGGTTAAAACGAACAATATTTGGTGAAAAACATAATTTTACTTTTTTTTTTTTTTTTTTTATTTTTTATTCTATGCTATCTTTTTTGGGGCTCAAGGCTCTCCCAGCTCTTTCGCGGTTTGCTTTTTTACGTCCTACTTTACGCCTTAACGGCCAAATCGAGGACGAACGGCTATAGGTCCGATTTTCGTAGAACCATCTGCGCATTGCATAGCTCCATGCCAGCCTATAGTACTGACATGGAAGATGGGTCGGCCCATGAGTTCTGCACTCCAACAGGGGGTCATACATGTGTTCATTAACACAACCGATCGTAATCAGATGGTGAAAAATCCTTTTTGCATCCTGCTCCTATCGGGATTCGAACCCGGTACCTCCCGCTCCAACTGCCACAGCTTTAACCACTGAGCCACCTGGGCGGTATAATTTTACTTTAATCTAGGTATATTTTACCAAAATCGTTTTAAAAAATTTCTGACAAATAGTTATTGTTTCGTCAATGTTGCTAAAACCTTAGTTTACACTGCTAAATGTAGTTTGGTCAAAACTACTTACTAATGAAAAAACTTAATTTTGTTATTTTAAATATATTTGGTTAACTAAATTTTGATCAATTATTGCTTTAACCAAGTAGCAAAGTTTTTATTTTTTATTTTAAAGTATAGAATTGGTGAATGTAACCAAAAAAACTTGTGTTAAAGTAACCAAATTATATTACTAAGACTTTGATCATAATAATTTTTCTGAGTGTAGAAGACAGATGGAGATGTTCAAAAGTATCTAACACGTTGCTTTACACTTCCAGGATATATACTGAATCGATATGCAATAGCGGTCCCTCAAACGTCATGCAACCAAATTGTCCAATATACAACACAACCAATCTGGTCCTCGGATTTTCCTTCCAGCAGATTCGATCAGATCACATCGGGTGGAAGATGTCGACAATATTACATGTCGAGAGTCGCTCCAACTATTACGTGACTCAAAGAAACCTAAAAATAGTCTCGTTGCAACAGAGATAAACGAGAGGCACTATACTATGGCATGGATTTCTGGAATTTATTTAGGTTGACATCAGCCCTTGTAAGTAAAGTAGATCATATCCAAACAAAGATCATTGTTACACCTTAACAGAAAGCACTTATAACTCACAATATCAATGCCGGTACTGTAATAGTGAAGCAACGATATTATCAGAATATCGGAGTTGCGGGTCATTGACGAGAGCGTTAGTTTATTACAATTTCCGTGAAGAAAATGGTAAAGTGAAAGTGACTTGATGCCTCGAAAGTAATTGCTGTTATCATATCAATAATGGTTATTCCGTTCTATTGATTCTGGGATTACTAAGTAGATTGGACCAAACTGTTTATATTTTGGCAAATCCCTCTCGATATGTCGTTTAGCGATAAAACAGTATTTATTGTTCCGGGTCGACCTCTGTATGATGTCATAATTAAGATATTTGCTTTATGTCATGATTCCTAGACATTGTGCAGACAGACGGATGCCAGTCCTTTCAAGTTGCATGACCGAGTCTTTGTATACTTGCTATATAGTTGTATACTAAGTATATAGGAACTATATTCCTGAGTTTAAAAATCTGTAAATTCAACAAATTCGTTCTCAAAGAAACTGAATATCTCGGGTATGTAATTAGTAATGGAGTCATTCTTACTGCTCCGGAGAAGATTGAATGGATTATTAATGGTTTTGAATCAAAACCTGTACTTGGGCTTCGTAGTTTTCTCGGTATGGCTAGATCATATCGACGATATATAGCGTTGATAGCGTACTTGGAAAACCGTTCAATAATTATTAGCACATCCTAATGCGCTAGATGCACTGAAATAGTATCCAATTCCATTTGGTTTCAAAAATAATGACTTTAATACTGAACATCTGCACTTTGGTTTTGAGTTCAGTTGTGGATGGTTGAGGAAATGATGAGACTCAAATATTTTGCCAAACGTGCTGCTTAGCTTAAATGAAGCTTTTATATCTTAAGACAAAACCTCTGTTTCGTTGGTGACTCGTGATGAAAACCGATAAACCCTGATAGTTGACACGGCACGGGTGAACAATGAGCCATAATCGTGATAGCCCATTATTGACCGCAGTACCTCGATTAAAAATCTTTGTCAATGTGCTCGAGGTTAGAGCCTTACTGTTGATTATACAAAAATAAAGCGGCATCCTATAAATAATTAACAGAAGACTTCTAAAGCGGTAACATTCGGAGACCTTGTTAAGTTTTTAATATGTTATACCTTCTGATACGATTTCTCCAGTTTCAAGTACAGTACTACATTTCACTTCACACATTGCATGCCAAAATATAACTAACCTATACAAAATAGAGGATTATACTGAAGTGAGTAAAACCAGACACTCACATAAAACTATAGCATGCATTACAAAACTGAAAATTAGAAGTGCGAAGCAACATTATTCTGAAAACTTCGTACCATGTTTTTTATTCAAATTATACATCACCAACTGCGTGATTCTTTTCCACCTTTCACGGAACATATACGATTTCTGCGTTAAAAAATTCCGCGTCTTTTGAAATGATCGACCCAAGAACATTCCATTATTTTGCATCTCTACACTTTACGAAGTTTCGTTGCGTCGTATTTGGTTCGCTCGGCCTATTTCGTTATTTATTTTTATTTTGTTCGTATGTGTAAGCATTTGGTTACAGGGTAACCCCAAAACTACTACTTTAATTTTTGACAATTTTCAATTATTACAGGTGACATTTGTGATTCGTCACATTAAGAATAAAATTACTAACACGTAAATTACCGCCCAGGTGGCACAGTGGTTAAAGCTCTGGCAGTTTGGAGCGGGAGGTACCGGGTTCGAATCCCGATAGGGGCAGGATGCAAAAGGGATTTTTCACCATCTGATTACGATCGGTGGTGTTAATGCACTCCATGTTGGAGTGCAGAAGTCATGGGCCGACCCATCTTCCACCCATAGGCTGGCGTGGAGCTATGCAATGAGCAGATAGTTCTACGAAAATCGGACTTATAACCGTACGTCCTCGATTTGGCCGTTAAGGCGTAAAGTAGGACGTAAATAAGCGAACCGCGAAAGAGCTGGGAGAGCCTTGAGCCCCAAAAAAGATTGCATAGAATAAAATATAAAAAAAAAAAAAAAAAAAAAAAAAAACACGTAAATTGCGTTAAAAATCATCTTAACTGACATTTTTGACATTTTAAAACA
The DNA here is from genome assembly GCA_963932295.1 of Tipula lateralis. Taxonomy (NCBI): domain Eukaryota; kingdom Metazoa; phylum Arthropoda; class Insecta; order Diptera; family Tipulidae; genus Tipula; species Tipula lateralis. The sequence continues at coordinate 46,940,849 of OZ010738.1, forward strand.
GATGGCACTGCGAACGGTGTTGGCTTCATTTTTTATATGTAATTTACGTTTCATGTACACAGTTTTTTTTACATAAAAAATATAAAGAATCGTTTTTGACATGTAACATTCCAACAGTTTATGGAAGATGGATTGGCCCATGAAACACTCGAACAGGGGGGTTTAATGGTGTATTCTACGACACCACACCAATCGTAATCAGATTATGAAATATACCTTTTGCATCCTGTCTATATCCCTGATACCACCCACTCCAACTGCCGTAGCTTTAACTACTTTCACCTGAGATAAAAGAAAATTATAAGCTTCATTTAAGGTTTTCTCCCAATAAAAGTCTCTCAATTGAATCACCAGTTCAAATAGTTGCAAAAAATCAATCATTTATCCACTTGTATTGTTAATTAAATTAAGATGAAGAATCTGTTTATACAGTAGTTTGGTAAATAAAGTTTTACTTTAAAAGTTCGACATAACAGAACTTATTTCAAAACTTTAAATGTCTGACGATTCATTGTAGTGCAAACGATTTCTAATCAATAATCGAACAATCGAAAACTTTTTTTTTCTTCCCACAAACTTTAAAGTTTCTGAAGTGTAAACTAAACAAACGAGTGTATAAGATGTCTGTGTTATCATTGAATATTAGCTAAAGTGCAGATAAAGCTCGACATGTTTTTCCATTTCGGACCAACAACAATTAACCAAATAAATTATAAATCAATTCAATTACGATTTCGGCATTGTATAATGTTGAGCTTTTGGTTCGTCTTCGTTTGGGTGGAACACATGGTCAAAGTTTATATGTAAGCGGAAAAAAAAAACGAAAGTTTTCAGTTTTTCAGATCGAAACTTTTATTACTTGCTAAACAAGCTTTTTTATATCCAAACACATACATGTGAGTCTGTGTTTATGATTTGGTATTATTTTGCTCTTATTTTGATGTAGATAATCTTGTGTTTTATGGATGATGGGCTATCAACAAAAAATATGTGCTTTTTTATGATAATATTTGGTTAAATTAGAAATGTGTGTGTGTGTGGATACGATTTCTCTTCCAAAACCATTTTATTGATGATGTTTCGGATTTTACGTTATTAATTTGATTTGGGATCCAGATGGTGCTGAATTATTTGGCTTGAATTGTATTTAATAATTAAATTAATTCATGTAAGAGGGTGGATGTGGTGAAATAAAACTCTCCTCTATTCTAATCTTCGACATAGACTTCTAGGCTGTATGGAATTGGCATCACGGTCTTTCAGCAGGAGTCTTTATAATAATTTTGACCAGCTTTGTGGCATCTCATCGTCTATATATTGACTGAAATTCTGATCTTTGACGGTAACACTGGCTTCTATATCCTTCCTGGTTATAATTGGGATAACTGCCGGTGGTCAAGGGATGTAAATGTTTCCGTTAAGTCCTTTTTGAGCTGCAATAGCGAATAAAGATCTTGACCAACTGAGAGATCAATGCACAAAACAACTAGTTTCTTGTGGATCCTTGTCTGGATATTGCAGGAGCCTGTAAAGTGTGTAGCTCTGATTATGATTATCTATGCCGTAATGTGTTGGGATGCCTCATTTCGCCCGCTTAGTAATTAGTCTTGTTGCGATACATGGAATGAAACTTGAACTTACATGCTGGTATTTGTGGGTGCCCGCATTCGCCCAAGACCTTTTTTATGTGGTTTGGCTATGTTGCACCATGAATTGAACTTCCGGAAAATATTTGAAACTTGAAAGCGGGAAACGGACGGACAACCACCATAGAGAGAAGACAGACAGAACTCCATTGTGGGAAGTTAATTTTTATCCTTTTAGGTTAAGGCTTCCGTGTTAGATAGGATGACATTTTTTGGGAGGTTGTGCCAGAAGATATTTACGTGTAATGTTCCCTAACCTAAACAGGGTCGTTGGCGTCACACCGCAATATAAAACGGTGAAGCCTTATGTTTTTGATTGAAGTGAGTTGTAATTTAAGTTGTTGTTTGTATGTTGTGATTCTCTAGACCGGTTTCGAGCTGATGATGACATGACTATGTGATCGAAAAAACCAAATCCATTTCTCATTCATCTCGTGTTATCGAGTTAAGTTCTTTTAATTCACGAGCATTGTAACGTCTCATATGCATAGTACGAAAATCAAGCCCGATATCATATGACTTGATGTACGTTTAGTCTATAGTTGGAACGACTAGACTAAACGTACGCGACAGTCAAGAATTTTACGCGAAATATCGATTTTATTAATTTATTCATTGTGGCGTGATGATAATTGTATTTGCGAATTATTTAGGATACTCTGCACATAACAAGCCTTTGATAATACCATTCGTCTCGAGCCCAACATCATGAGGTATAGATTGAATGTATGCTTGTATATGTATGCTTGTAGAGTGATATTCAAGGTTTCAAGGTTTAGGATAACTTTATTTGGGACAAGGCTTGCAGAGGATGTTCGCAGTGAGGTTTGCTGTATGATACACATGCTTGGAAGAGTCATCTGAATTTTAAACTACAAAACGCCACTGCTAGTTTTTGGTAATGCCGAAGAGCTTTTCCTAATTCTTGGGGATAATTCACTATAGTTCTTCCATATTTCTAACATATGTTGTTTGGTGACCCATGGTTAAACCAAAATCATGAAGTACAAAACTGAGCTGTTTGCAAAATATCGTTTGTTGGGCTATAACCGGAGCCATGCCCTTCTGCTCTTAGCTATGCAGCTCATTCTCTCTCTACCCCAGTTACAATCCTTCAATGTATGTACAGCTTGTTTGTCTGCCTTTCGCTTGAGGGGTATTTATTATTATTAAAGTTGGCTGGAACCCTTAAAGGTTCAGCAGTCAATGCCACAAAGGGCCCATGGTGCTTGTGGAGTACTAACGCCTAGAAGGTTTTCGGTGACTGCAGGTCATTGACCAATTTTTAATGAATTTATACGAGCTATGCCAGAAATCGACATAGTTATTGATTGGTTTCTGCCTGTTTTTTATTTCCACACATCATTTGATATGGTTTATACATGATATGCGGTTCCCACCAGACTTGCTCAAACAGGTATCCGAATTCTTATCAGATCGCTTTTTCTGAAGAAAGTGCCGGCTTTAGTTACTTCTGTCCATCATCACATGATTTGAGAATCTCAGGCAGTTTCAGACCTATTGTACTATTCATCAAGCGGAATACATAATAAAACTATCCTTAGCTCTAGAACAATCCTCTAACAAGCTCTAAACTGATAGGGGATTGTAAGAAATTTTGGCTAAAACTGCTTTTCGCTTATGTTTTGTATGATTCTGAACCAGCTGCTCTTTTATTCTTTTATCTCGGTATTTAGTGAAAAAACAATTAAACCCGTTGCCCTATCGAACCTAAAGCTGATGTGTTTAGCCACCTCTTCTTGTCGTAAGACGAACTACTTTGTCAGAGTGCTTAACCCGAAGCTGACCAATTACGTTATTTTATTGAAAAAGGTTGCAGAGCGCGTTGATAATCCTAGATTTGCACCATGGGACCTTTGTGGCATTGATGCGGAGCCTGAAGCGATTCTAGCCACCTTTGATAATGACAATTATCATCTTTAAATGTTTAGAAATGAACCTTTATATCTGAAAAAATATTTAATTTAACAGCTTACAGTCTCGAATCTTTGTAGCTGAAATTTCGATCGGTTTTAATAATTGATATTCTAAGAATTTTGATGTCAGAAGTGTATCAACATTGGTATATGTTAAACTTTCCTGTTACAGGCTGATTATATGTTCTCATAGTCTGTGGTCTATGGTTAAAGTTCGAACTGCGAATATTGGGTCTTGCATCGATCACTTCTTTATTCGGTTTAGATCTAATGATATGTCCCACGTCTCGACCATCTCTCGTTTCTGATTCTCCATTCAAGGACTCTAACTTTATTTCTAAAAGTTGGATTTGACTACTTCCCTGACATCTTTCTTAAGTTGTCTCTGTTACCGCTATTCTCATAAACAAGCAAGAGAGTTAAACTGGACAGAATTAAATCATGAAGGGGTGTCTAACTACTTGATGACTGATTTGCTTTCGATAAACTTCCGTTATGTTACAAAAAAATTCCATTGGTTATATGATTGCAGGACAAACTGGGCTTTGGATACTGATATGCTGTCATCTAGAATGGTTTCGCCTATTTTTCTGTGGTCTTGTCAATCAAAATAGTATTCTTGATTTACCAGCCACTTGATCCGGTGGCACCTTTGTTGGTATTGGTGGTCTTTCGAACTTGTAATCTGTTCTCTAATAAACAGTTTTCATCACAAGCACCATTCAAAGGTTTTCAAATTTGCAATTGTTCTTCCTATTTTTAAGACAGGGGATCATTCAAGTAGGCTGACTTTATATCGATTGACGTAGACCCACTCTTGTTCAAAATTATAGAAAAACTGGTTAAACTTAGGGTCGATAATATAATCAACTGGAGTTCGTCTTAAACAGCATAGAAAAGGTTGGTTCCATTTTCATTGATATAAAAAGAGCTTTTGACACCGTCGATCTCGTGTTTCGTTTGAGTATACTTCAAGGTCTGGGCTTTATAGGTACTTCTCTTATTTAGTTTCGATCTTTCTTGTGTAATAGGATTTACAGGGCCTTTTAGTGATTATTTTGTATCTGAACATGGTGTTCCCCTGAGATCTGTTCTGGGTCATTTGTTATTTTTATCTAAACATCAGCTATACTTGAGATTACTTTGGATGCCAACCGTACGTAGAAGAAGCATGTGGCGTCCTTGGTACAAAAATTGAATCCTGTCGTGTATTTCAGAATTGTATCGGTTTTGCCTTCATTGTCCTGTGTCTGTTTTGAACAAGTTTTACCATGATTGTATTATGGAATTGAAGTTTGGTGTAACGTGGAATCTTTTGCGTGCCAATGATGGGTAGTAGAACAAGTGAACTTACGATCACCCGAGGGTGGTTATGGTTCTGAATCTCAATACTTTTATACAGAAGTATTAAGATTCAGAACCAAGTCAAATCATTTCGCAAGTCCAACAATGCAACAACTTCAGTTTTGACATTGACTTGTCACCTTGCACATAAAGGTGTTGCTTATATTCGTTTGTCAAAGCCTCTGCCAATTTTAAGTTCTTTAATATAAGTGAAAACCTCTAAAGGCCGAATCTACATAAACTATAACAGGGAATATTGATATATCGCATTTGGTGTAAACCTTTTGAAAGCATCTTCAAACGCTATTGGTTTAGCTGTATATATGCTGCATTCACATTGAGCATATCACTAGTTAGAAGCCATCAGCAAAAAGATCTGCCACATCAATATTTCCCGCAGGTCATAAAGACTGTCGTTTAGGAACATACAACATTTGTAGAGTGATAGAACATAGTCTCGAAACTAAGTGTGGATTGTGTATACTCAACGACCGACGTACTTGCATGTAGACTATTCTTTAGAGATTTCCGTAAAAAGATTAGCTTTTTAATTTTTAATGTCCAAGTTGGCACCTAGACATACAGCCCAGTAAAAGTTAGTGTATAGTGCCGCTTAAGATCAGATGAAAAAATTATACCTAAGGTAAGAAGTCGTGGTGACCTCTTCGTTCAATGAAGGCTCTTCGACATACTTTCTGACAGAACCTCTTGGCACGTTTTTTTAAAGTAGCTAATTCAGGCTTTACCCACTCCAATCCAACAGTTCACTCATCACCTAGTAAGTAAGGGTGATCTGAAAAAAATGCTCCTCAGTAACTATACGTTCTTTGTTCATGTGGAAAATACAGTCGGAGAGTAAATCAATGAGGTAGTAGCTTTATGGGGAGTTCTATTCTCGATTGAAGGCTTACTAATTGCGTGTTCATTCAAATTTCATCGCAAAAAACTAGGTACAATTGGCCGACGGCCATTGAAACTAGTATAGGTTCGGTTTATATCATAGCTCAGCATCTGGTTTTAATAATACTCTAGCACGTACATCTTATCTTTGGTCAATCATATAGTCACCAACCATTGTCACAGTTGGTAGAGTTTAATAAATAGTTGCAGCAATATAATGAGCCATAATATCATCACTCATACCTGTACTCTATTGGCCTTCATTATCATGAATTTTCAAATTTAATTATTTTAAAGGATCCCCGCCATAGATTACCGAGAATACCGAGAGTACCAGGAACACAACAGAACGTGAAAGCAGGTGAGTGTGTGTAGATAAACAATATCTTATCTTTGATCAAAGATGTATTCGTATTCCTAATTCCACCCCCAGGTGGCGCAGTGGTTAAAGCTGCGTAGTTAGAGTGGGAGGTACCGGGTTCGAATCCCGATCCGGAGCAAGATGCAAAACGAGATTTTTCACCATCGATGGTTTAGGCGATCCCTTCACGGTGGTCAAGGGATCAACCATACCGTAAATAAGGTATTTTATAAACATTTCAAATCTTCTTCACGAATTAAACCAATTCTCGTCAAAATATCCCAATACATTATAAACTACAGTCAAACTATCTTACATTATAAACAAGATTTCTATAATTTCTTATAAAACATTCTTTCCTATAAAACATTGACGCTGTAGAATTCGCACCTGTTGCAATTAGTTAAGTTTATGAACAAAAAAATCCCAAAATATCTACACGGACATTTTCTACGATCAAATCGTAAAAAACCACTTCAAGAACCAACAACCCCAAAAATCGAACATATTGTACCAACCACGGAAGATTGGGACGACGAAGAACAAATTAACTTAATCCAATTGAATACCAAAACTACAATAATGAACAGACTCGAACTACAACAATATATAGCAGGTTCTGTCCCTGAATTCGATGGGAAAAATCTAACGACCGTAAGAACAGATTTAATACGATTTATAAACAAAGCCGATAGTACAATAGCTGATCTCTCAGAATCAGAAAAATTGCTTTTTGGTAGATTAATCAAACAAAGAATCACAGGAGATGCATTCACACGCATCCAAGACAAAACTATCACCACCTATGAAGAACTTAAAGTTGAACTTACCAGTATATATAGTCAAACACAATCTTTAGATGAACTATCGAGAATTCTAAACGAAACTCGACAAAAACCAAACGAATCCCTAAAAAACTTCGGCCAAAGGCTTAATCACAATCTCACAGAATATACTAACGGATACAAACAAAAATATGAAATCAATCAGATTGATGCTACCTACAAGAGACACATTACAGACAATGCAATTCTTTTGTTCAAAAAAGGATTGACAAATAGCATATTAAAAGAGAGAATAGCACTAAGCAAAGCGAATACAATAGACGGAATCGTAGACGAAGCAGAATTAATCGAAAATACATTAATGACGATTTTGAATTCACACCCTAAATATCCAAATCTTCATATCCAACATCCCACTATCTGCAACTACTGCAATAAACCATACCACACATGGGACGTTTGTCGAACTAGATTGTCTTCAGAAAGAAGTAGACAACAAAACACAACAAAACCATATTTATCTAACGCAACTTTCAAAGACGCAAATCATAGATACAAAAACCAATTTTTCTCACAAGTTGAACAACAGAATTTCCTCTCAAATCCCCAACCACCAACCCAAAACAATTACAATGGATTATCAAATCAAAACAACTCATCCAAACCATATTTACCTCAAATGCAAAGCCCCAACTTCAATAATTATAGACAACCAAGTTACCCAAACCAAACTCAACAATGGCCCATTAAATATTGCTCATTCTGCAAAACAACTCGTAATCACACTTTTGAAGAATGTAGAAACAAATTTCGAGCAAGATCATACAACCCAAGCGATGGAAGATTACAACCTCAAGCTTCCACAGAATTAGAAGAAACTTTGAAAAACTTAAAAATTAACACTATTAGACCACAAACCCAAGAAACTGAGCCACAACAGGGAAACTCCACTGGATCCAACCAGTAACAGGAGAGACTCTGAAATTGGATCCGCTTATTAAAACAAAACGACAATCAAAAAACTATCAAAATTACCATTCTCTCCCAGCGGGTATAATTCCAAGCATATACCTTAAAAATTTTCCCGTTGTTACCAAATCAAAGCAAAATAAACAAATACTTACATATAATCAAACAAAAAACGCTACCAGCATAGCTAAAACAAAAGCCGTCACCAGTCTGACGCACTCACAAAACGCCACCAGCATGGCTCAAACAAAAAACGTCACCAGCATGACACACTCACAAAACGCTACCAGTATAGCTCAAACAAAAGCCGTCACCAGTTTGACGCACTCACAAAACGCTACCAGTATAGCTCAAATAAAAGCCGTCAGCAGTCTGACGCACTCACAAAACGCCACCAGCATGGCTCAAACAAAAAACGTCACCAGCATGACACACACACAAAACGCTACCAGCATAGCTCAAACAAAAGCCGTCACCAGCATGACGCAACCACTAAACGCCATCAGCAAGACACAAACAACGCACGTCACTAGCCTGACACAAATACAAGAACTCCCACAAACTAAGTATAATACATTTTGCAAAAAATCACTTCACTTGAGACCAAAACACACTATAGTCAACACACTACCTTGTCAAGTAGATTTCTTTCAAACTCTAGAACGAAAAATCAAGAACGGTAACAATATTAACCCCCCAAACAACAATAATCAAACAAGTTTTACAAAAAACCAAATTATACAAATTATTCCAGAAGAAGCAGAGACAGACAAATTAAAACACGAACCAATAGACTTCAGTGAATCTATGAGAAATTTACTATACCCAGAACCCAAATCGCAACCCAAATTATTGAATATTATATCCACATGTACACTAAACAGAAATACTGTATCCCCAACCACACCACTATCAAAGCCAAACCTACTTATTGATACAGGAGCAGGTATATCTTTAATTAAGGAACAACACACAAGCAAAAGTGACATAGATACTTCTAACACAATCATAATAACAGGTATTAGTCAGGAACAAATCATGACAAAAGGCTCAACCAACCTCAAATTAAAATTTAACGACAATCTAACTATTGAACACGATTTTCAAGTCGTATCAAATAAATTCCCCATCCCAGAAGACGGAATTCTAGGCCAAGAATTTATCAATAAATTTAAGGTCGACATACTTAATAGCACCAATCAATTAAGAATAAACGATAACTTAATAAACTTTTCAAACTTTCCACAGTACAAGTATACACTAACAGCCCGCAGTGAAACTTGCTTAGAAATACCAACTTCCACAGACCAACCATGCATATGTCCAGCATACGAACCATACCCAGGAATATTCATCCCACAAATGCTACTTCATCCAACTGATTACAAAGCAAAAATACTAATAGCTAACACACTTCCATACGATGTACAAATACTCGAAATCCAACCAGAAATGGAGTTAATTTCTAATCATATATTAGAAGAACACCCTTCGTTCACTAACCAAAATCACAAAGAATTAGTAACAAAAACATTAATCGAAAATCTTGATCACACTAACAACATAGAAGAAAACATGGCTATTATGACACTTTGCTTAGAATACCAAGACATTTTCCACTTAGAAGGTGAAGAACTTACTAGCGTCAAAGGCGTACAGCACAACATAAACTTATTTACAGACACAAAACCTGTACACGTACAAAGATACCGCCTACCACAAATACACAAAAACGAAATAAATAAACAAGTCTCTGAAATGCTAAAAGAAGGTAAAATCCAACCCAGCATTAGCCCATTCAACAGCCCACTTCTAGCAGTTCCTAAAAAACCCGGCAAAGATGGTAAACCTAAATGGAGAGTAGTAGTAGACTTCAGGAAACTAAACGAAGTAACAATAGGTGATTCATTCCCACTACCCAATATCAACGACATACTAGACCAACTTGGTCACGCACAGTATTTTTCATCCTTAGATATGGCTAGCGGTTACCACCAAATCAAAATGAACCCCAAAGACGCACACAAAACTGCTTTCAGTACCGATTATGGACATTTTGAATTCAAAAGAATGCCATTTGGATTAAAAAACGCCCAAGCAACTTTTCAAAGAATGATCAACAACATTCTTCGTGGTTTTCAAGGTCTTAAAGGTTTCATATATTTAGACGATGTCATCATATATGGAAAAAATTTAAGAGATCATAATCAAAAGTTACAAGAAGTTTTTGAAATCTGTCGTAAAAATAATTTAAAACTTCAATGCACAAAATGCCAATTTTTACAGAAACAAATAACCTTTCTAGGACATCTTATTTCTCCAGACGGTATCAAACCAAATCCCAACACTACTCAAGCAGTTCAAGATTTCCCAACACCAAGGAACGTCAGAGAAATCCAATCATTTCTAGGATTAGCAAATTACTATCGTAGATTTATCCCAAAATTTTCAGAAATTGCAGAACCACTGACAAAACTAACACGTAAAGGAAACACCTTTAAATTTTTAGAAGATTGTGAAAATGCTTTCAAAACAATAAAACACAAACTAATCAACCCACCACTACTCCAATATCCAGACATGTCACGACCATTTATATTAACAACAGACGCAAGCGATTATAGTCTAGGAGCAGTACTGTCACAGATGTACTCAACAAACGATTTACCAATAGCATACGCTAGCAGAGCCCTAGGTAAATCAGAAAGAAACTATTCTACAATTGAAAAGGAAATGTTGGCAATCTACTGGTCCGTCAACAATTTTAGACCATACCTCTACGGTAAAAAATTCACAATAGTCACAGATCATAAACCGTTAACAGGAAATCTAACAAAAATCCCTAATCGTATTCTCAAATGGAATCTTAAACTTTCCGAATATAATTACGAAATCATACACAAATCTGGAAAGTCTAATACAAATGCCGACGCACTCAGTCGAATAAAATTCAATCAAGTACTAGCACTCACACGCGCACAAAGTAAAACTCAGCAACTTAATACAAGTGTCACGAACAATAACACAACCTCACACATAAACACGCCACAAAACACAAACAATACTACAACTCAAGACCAAACAGTAAACACAGCTAATCACAAAATACAAATAGTTCTCGATCAACAGAAAAAGAAACAAATACTACATGAATATCATAACCTCCCGTTAGGTGGACACGCAGGTACATGGCGTACATATAAACGAATAAAAATGTTATATTATTGGCCCAAAATGTTAATTGACATAAACAAACACATAAAAGAATGTTCCCAATGCAAAAGGAATAAAAGTCACAAAAAAACTAAAACCCCATTGCAACTCACAACTACTTCACAGCACCCTTTCCAAAGAGTCGCATTTGACATAGTAGGACCACTACCCACAACAGAAAAATTTAATAACTACCTACTAACATTCCAAGACGACCTCTCAAAATTTTCAGGAGCAATCCCGATTCCAAATCAAAACTCAGTCACAGTCGCAAAAGCCCTATGCGAACATTACATAACCAAATACGGTATTCCAGAAAAAATACTTACAGACCAAGGCAGTAATTTCATGAGTAAAACATTTCAAGAAATATGCAAACTTCTTCAACTTAAACATATCACCACGACAGCATACCACCCTGAAACAAATGGAGTATTAGAAAAATCTCACAACACTCTCAAAGAATACTTAAGAAATTTCACAAATATGGACCACAACAATTGGGACGAAATGTGCCACTATGCTATATTTGTATACAACACTACCCCTCACTGCTCGACAAATTATACTCCTCATGAACTCATTTACGGACGACCAGCACTAATTCCAAGCGCAATTAAAAAAGACCCAGAACCAACATATAATTACGATGACTACGTCAATGAACTTAAAACAAAACTTAGAATAGCCCACGCGATAGCTAGAGAAACCCTTATTAAAAAGAAAGAAATAACCAAACGTCAATACGACAAAAACATTAACAAAATTGACATACAACCAGACGACCTAGTATGGGTAAGAAATGAAGCCCGAAAAACGAAGCAAGATCCACTATGGCTAGGCCCATACATAGTTATAAGTGTTGATTCAGGCACCAATACAACAATTAAAGTAAAAAACAAACATGTCAAAGTTCATAACAATAGACTTATTAAATAAATAAATAAAACAATTACATCAGAAAATAAAATAGAAAAGACATCATAAAGATGCACTAAATAAAACATTAATAACCAACAATTTAAAAGACATAAAGACATAGATGCACATAATAAAAAATTTGTAAACAACAATTAGAAGGTGTCAAAAAAAAATAAAATAAACGCATAAAATAAATAAAACAAAAAAAAAACAAAAAAGTACAAAAAAGAAATAGTACACAGAAGGAAAAAATATAACATCCTTTACCAGTAGTTTAGAAAACTCCAATTTTTTTTTTTAGACCCAAACGCTAAATTGACTAACTTTTTCTTTTTCAAGTACACCTAATTACCATTGTAAAAGAACAAGTTCAATCTACAATTTTTCAGTAATCCCAAAAAACTAACAGCTCTTCAAGCAATATTTTTTTAGAGACGACAATACCTCAAACTTTTTACTTCTAAAAAGATAAATTAACATTAATAACAAAACATTAGAAGAAAAAAGATAACTAATTAACAATTAACCACTAATAAAAAATCAAAACATTATATTAAGAAAATGAAAAATAAAATTTACTTTAAATTAAAATTAAGCTCATATTCGTTACAATAATTTAATATTACAATAACAAAAAGAAAACAAATGTATATTATAAAAAAGTTAAAATAGACTCAACAATTATAAAATTAGAAAATACTAAAAAGAAGGAAACCTATATACATATATGTACAAAACAAAACTTGCTGTAGTATATACATTTATTTACATAAAAACTTAATGTCCGACTCCCACAAGGATCAATAAACTGCAGTCAAAGTTACAAGGAATATGCTAAGATGAGATCATCAAGATGACCACAAAACTCAAGATGACCACTATGCAACCCCAAATAAAAGGAGATAACCAGACAGACATCATATTAAGTTTCTATACGATACTACACAAAACAGCATTATATGTTATATATACACCTAAACTTATAACGAAAGATTTTAAGATTTACTTAAAAAACCCTAAAATCTTTCTAATCAAAGAGGGAAGTTATGTTGTGTTTCTCCAAAAGAAACAAAAACATCTGGCAAAAAGAATATATTAATAAACATATCGCCACCTTCCTCAATAATTTTATATGATACTCGTTAATATCATAATATAGTAATAAACACAAATACATATCTAAACGTTATCATAAACAAATGCATTGGCATTCCTCAAATGAAAATCTTTGTTTAAATTTGTTAAAATTAACCAGACATTTCTAATCATTATTTTATAGTTATTATAACAAAGTAATAAAACATACATTAGCAAGAATATATTTTACATACCGATATCATAAACAAATGCATTGACATTTCTAAATCAATTCCTTAAAATTAACCAGACATGTTTTAATCCTTATTTCATTCTTTTTATAGTAATCATAAAATAGTAATAAAACATACATTATGCAAGAATATATTTTAGATACCGATATTATAAACAAATGCATTGGCATTTCTAAATTTGTTTCTTAAAATTAACCAGACATTTTTTATTCTTTTTATAGTTATTATAACATAGTAATAAACACTTACACTAAGAATCCTATTTTAAAAATAAAAGATATAAACAAACGAGTTGACACTTTTACAACTCCTTATGTTAAATTGTTTCACACATTTTTTAAACCCTTATTTTAACTTAAAACAAAAGTAAACAAACATTAGTGTTTACGAGTAACACACTCATTATTTTACACCATCAATAGGTGATAATAATATTTTTATAACACTATTGGTTAATCAAAAAGAAAGAGACAAAACATAAAATTTAGTATATAAGACAAAATTTAGATATAAGAAAGTCAGTTTGTATCAGTAGTTTTGTATCATCAGTTTGGTATCAGAGTTGGTATCACAATCAGTTGTATTAGCAGTTGTATATTGAAATCAATTGTAATCCAAGAAGAATATAAAATATAAAATTAAATAATATAACTTAAATATAAAATTTGAAATTCAACGAAGACAAAATCTTTATATCATAAAAGAGATTCAACAATAATTGGTAAGTATTATAATATATTAATTGATAACAAAGTTCAGGGAGTTAATGTATAACGCTCCCTTATCTACCTAAAGCAAAGGGAGAACTTTGTATCGTAACCAAAACAATAAAACAAAACTATACTTACTAACAAAAGCTATTTAATAGCTAATACCATTCACTATAAATTCTATACAAAATCAACCATACCGTAAATAAGGTATTTTATAAACATTTCAAATCTTCTTCACGAATTAAACCAATTCTCGTCAAAATATCCCAATACATTATAAACTACAGTCAAACTATCTTACATTATAAACAAGATTTCTATAATTTCTTATAAAACATTCTTTCCTATAAAACAACCTGTCGAGTTTAGAATCCATGGGCTGTCCCATCGTCCGTGTCAGTACTATGGGCTGACAGGGCGCAGATGGTTCAACGGGCAGATGGTTCCACGGGCGCAGAGGGTTCCACGTAAATCGGACCTATAAGAACATAAAGTGGAATCACAACGGACCATCGGGGGTTTAAGTGTGCGGTAGCAGCCATTCAACAAAAAAAACCTAATTCTACACCTGACCCGAATGGAGGTTAATCAGTTGACACTTCATCAATCTAGATTGGTCCTAAGACATTGTTTGTTGGTTTCTTTTAGACTTAAGGTTTAAAGGTTACCTTTGTTGTTTTCAGATGAGCTGAATGGATGTGACAGATATTCAGAGATGGTTACGAATGGTGGCTTCGATCATTCAAAAAAAGAGTGTTCACAAGATCAAGAACTTAAAGCAGTAGAATTTAAAGGAATTTAATTTCTGCTACCGTACATAAAATCAAAGGACAGCAAGTTCACTGGCTCTGTCAAATTATGCTCGCTGATCCACACCGATTGCAGCATCATCTTTAAAGGAAGAGACTGCTTTTGTACGGCGAAGAGGTACGGGCCAACAATGTCTTATATAAACCATTGAAAAAAATACAACAAAAGCTTTCTGTCGATGGTAAGTCTCAACCCTGGGCATTTAATTCAAATAAGCTTGATAAATACTGTCTTAGCAGTTTGTTAACACTCATGCTTTGGCCGTATGTGACAATGAAGTGACAAGCAAATCTCAATACATTAGTTTAGATTCCACGTGGCAAATCACATTATTCAATCAACCAACTCAAAGCACAAAAAAAAGCTTATAACTGAGTCGGTCCATTCTCAAGTTACACACCGCAGAAAAAAACACTTGTTCATACATATTTTATTTATTATCCCATCCAAAATCAATAATCTCCTCCCAAAACCTACATACGGATTCATTTTTTTATGGCCTCTCAAATCAATATAAAAATTGTTTATACATTTATCGATGATGATGGATAAACATATTTTTGTTACATTAAACCATTAAACGAACGTTAATTTTATGTTTCGAAACGAACCATCTTTCATGCAAAAGAATGATGCCCCGAAAGCCCACTAAACGTTGTATCGCATATCCGATAACAATTTTACGATAATTCAATGACAGATTTTATCAGTTTTCCGTTTATGTATGTACAGATGTTTACGGACGAAAATTTTTCATATTTATGCCATCAACATGTACGGTTGCATAATATTATGTCTTGTCTTATCTGTCTGTATACGAGTATGTGTAGTCAGTTTGCTTGTACGTTTCTATATTTATACAAGCACAGTATGGTTGTTACAGACATTCTTGAAAGTGATTATCTTAATAAAATGTGATGCATACATTATCGTTATCATAGTTTATGTCGTGTACACCTTAAACATTTTATCATAATGAAATGAGACGGTAAAGATACATGGATGTATTTGTCACCGTAACAAGTTTGTCTTATTGGATTATTTAATAGTTTCTGGTTCAGATGGCATTAATGTTTGTACATTGCACCATTTATATCATTTTAAGGTGAGTATATACTTAAAGTCGCCGATTGCAAGCGCCGCGGTCTGTAAACTCGCATGCTCCACGTCGATTCTCATTTCTCATCGTTGAACAACACTTTATATTGTAACGTCTAATTTGAACGGTGTTGGCCCCAGCTTATCGTACACGCTTAACTTAATGTACATGCTTGACTTACCATCGTACACGTTCGAACACGGTTGAAATCGGGAACTGGAACATCTGAACTCGAAAGAAAACCTCAAGACATAGCACAGGTAGATAAGGATGTGAAACACTATCACATCGAGATTCTTGGCGTCAGTGAAGTCAGATGGAAGAACAGTGACATACATGAACATGAAGGATAGCTGCCTTCTTTCACAAGAATAACACGTTTAGTGAACGTTTAAATTCCAAAATTGAAACAGACAACGCCAACCTGACAACTGTCACAATTAACAGGTAAACTTGTTGACATATGCTTGTTCACATACAACCGCTCATAATCTAGCTAACAATGTTGGTGTCAAGATAAACACCAGAAATACCAAGACGATGAGATAACTCGAATATAAACACACTCACGCACGCATCAATTAATGCACAAATCAACGATGTAAATGAATTTGCATACCTTGGCTGCACAATAGCGAATACAGGTGGAGCAGATGAAAACCTAAACAAACGCATATAGAAAGCCAGACTATGTATGTCTATATAAAGATATGTCTGGCTCTGTATGAGTGTGAGACATGCGGTAATACGCAGGCAAAATGAGAAAGAAACTACAGGTGTTCGTAAACAAGTGCCTTTGACGAATACTGAAATGCTTCTGGCGTAACACAGGCATAGAGACCAAAATAAAGAGACGAAAGTGGAGGTGGTGTGGTCATATTTCCAGACATTACAGCGATGATATGGAAGAGCCCAATATTAGCTGAACCAAACCACCTTGGTAAATTATGGGAATATAAATGGTTCAGCCTAGTAGACGCCCTATGCTCGTAAAATTAGATATAAAGGAATCAAAACCTTCTTACTTCAGAATTAATTGTTAGAGCCGCTTATGGCATTTAAGCCATAGATTATTATATATCTACGTATACGGTATCCAATTATGTGAGTCATCGCTTACACATCTTAGTGAGGTTATGTATGAGGTTCTCCTTCCGATAATTTAATTTGGGTTTTAGCCAGACTTAAACAGTGTTGCATAACATGTCTCGGAACCGACAGATTGGTCCATGTTCCACTAATTTCATTGTCATAGGTGTACAAGCTCTGTTATAGAATGGAACTAGTTAATATGTGCGATGAATTAAATAATTAAAATAAAATAGTAGAACAAACATTCTCATCGGTAAAAATTGCTGTGAACATGTGTTAACTTGTGAGTGAAACAGTGATAAATACAAAAGATCTTACGAATCATGATCTTATCCAATTATTAGAAAATGCTAAAATGCTAGAGGAAGGATACCTGACAAAAAACCAATATGGACAATAAGGAAGAAGGAAATACTACGGTGCAGGGATTCCGACCCCCAGTGCCGGCGATTTGGAAGAGTGTAGAAGCGGGCTCCCAGTCGTCGAAATCCTACGACCGCAATGATTTGACCAAGTCAAATAATGAAAACCCATTTGGACGCAGCTCCAAATTGACGAGATCCCCAACATCCTCAATTAATAGCTATGAAAAAGAAAACGAAGAACTTCGTAAGCAATTAAGCAAAATAGAAAAGTTGACTTCTCAACTTAGTAAAGAGATCAATATACTTAAAAATGAAAACGAAATGCTGAAACAGGCCCTTCAAGTTAAGGAAATACAGGACCAGCCAGCCGCAGAATTCTTCGCTGATGAAGACGAATTATGCGAGGAAACAGACTGGATCCTTAAAAAGAATAAAAGAAATAGACCCTCTAAAAAAAGAAAAGCTGAATTTTCGCCAGAAATTGTAGCTTCAGACCAGTCTACAAAATCTAATAATATAAAATCAACGGAACAAGAGGCTATGTCAGCCAAACCCAAGGATAAGGCACCGCCTCCAATCAATATAATGGGAATTACTGAATATGGCGCTGTTCAGGATCTTATGAAATCGAAATAACAATATATGGAAAATCAGAAGGTAAAGAATGGTACACTTATGAAAACAAAAATGACCGCCCGATCAAAGTGATGGCAAGAGGTCTGCATCCTACTTGTAAAATAGAAGATATATTAGACGACTTAAAGTGTAAGGGGCTGAAAATAGAAGACGCCGCAAACATTATCCAAAAAGAAAAGAAGGAAAGTGATCAAGGGCTCAAAATAAACAAGAGAGGGCTCCCATTATTCATACTTACATTTAATAATAAAGAAAAAATTGAAAACATCTTTAACATTAGAGCTATTCTCAATATGAGAGTTAGAATTGAAGCATTACGCAAGGCCACTGGATTAATACCCCAATGTAAAAAATGCCACGGTTTTAATCACACCCAGAAATATTGTAATCGAGAGCCAAGATGTGTAAAATGTTCTGGAAAACATCTAGCGCAAGCCTGCCTACTAGGAAAAACAACTACTCCTAAATGTGTAAATTGTAAAGGAGATCATCCAGCAAATTATAGAGGATGCGAGATAGCTAAAGACCTGAAAAAACTGAGAAATAAAAAACTTCAGTTTAAGCAAAACCGTGAGGTGCCAGTTAACGGAATATCATCGAAAAACTCAATGAAAGCTCAACCACAAGCTAGTACAGTAGCGGGACCAAAGACATACTCACAGATAGTCCAGCAACAAGAGCCACTTTGTATTAAGGAAAATCAAGAATCTTCAATTCTTGAAAAAATACTACGGAGTATAGAAGCTTTGAACATGCGAATTGCAAAACAAGAAAGAAGCCTAGAAGCCGTACATAAGCGACTAAATAAACAAGAAGCAGTGAATTCACTTCTATGATTTACTAGTATGAATAGTAGTATAACATTAAGAATTGCCAACTGGAATGCAAATGGCCTATTGCCACAAATTCCGGAGCTAGAAATTTTCTTAAACATGGATAAGATAGACATATGTCTAATATCGGAAACCCATTTCACAAATGTATCGTACGTAAAAATTCGTGGATATCACTGCTACCATGCTATCCACCCATCAGGAAAAGCGAGAGGAGGATCAACTATTTTCGTTAAAGAAAATATCAAACACTACGAAGGAGTAGAAATAGAAAAGGAAAACATGCAAGTATCAACCATTAAAATTCGACTCAATAATGAAAAGGAGTATAGCATTTCATCTATATACTGCCCACCGCGATATCAATTGGCTAAAGAAAATTATGTCGCGTTATTTAAATCGCTTGGAGTCAACTTCATAATTGGAGGAGACTTTAATGCTAAGAATACGTACTGGACATCGAGACTGTCAACACGTGAGAGTAAAGATCTATATGCGGCAGGACAAGAATTAAACTGCGAGTTTTATTCTGGGGGTAAACCAACATACTGGCCTACAGATAAAAACAAAATCCCAGATTTAATAGACTTCTTTGTAACAAAAGGAGCATCAGAAAACTATGTAGTGATAGAAAACAGTGAAGGAATATGGTCAGATCACACACCTGTTATTATGACAATGAGTGCAACCATAATCAAGAAAGTGAATTTGCCTAAACTAACAAACAAGAGAACAAATTGGGATGTTTTCCGGAAGCTAGTAGAAAACAGTACGGTTTTACAAGTACCAATTAAAACTCCGACACAACTCGATGATCAAGTAGAAATATTAAATAATAATATAATTCAAGCGCAGCGTGGCAGAGTATGCCCATTAGTCAATATAAAGTGCCAAAGAAAAACAACTATTCATTGGAAGTGAGAGATTTGGTTAGTGAAAAGTGGAAAGTTCGAAAAATTTGGCAGCGAAATCGAGCATCACAAAGTAAATCGAGACTTAATTATTTAAGCAACAAATTAAAGCAGTTAATCAAAGAAATTAAAAACAATTCGATAAGTGAATATCTAGCTGGTCTTTCCAGCCAAAAAGACACTGACTATTCACTTTGGAAAGCAACGAAAGGACTTAAACGACCAAATAAGCAGATACCTCCTATCAAAAAGAACGATGGATCTTGGGCAAGAAGTGCTAAGGAGAAGGCTGTCTTGTTTGCAGCCCACCTCGAAAACACATTCCAGCCCCTTCCAAGGCAACCAATGGAAGAAAATATAAACCCAGTTAGAAAAGTGGATAACCTAATCATCAAACCAGTAACATTACAAGAGCTAAAATATGAAATTATTAACAACTTGAGTTCAAAAAAATGTCCTGGTTATGACCTAATTTCAGGTCAAATAGTAAAAGAACTTCCAGAAAAGGGCTTACGAAAACTGCTTCAACTAATAAACGCAGCATTCAGACTAAACTACGTCCCATACCAATGGAAGGTTGCAGAAGTGATAATGATTCCAAAACCGAATAAACCGCCTAACGTTAAACCTCGTACAGGCCTATTTCGCTTCTTCCTATAATTTCGAAGTTGTTCGAAAAATTATTGCTTAAAAGGCTAAAACCAGTAATAGAGGAAAGAAAACTAATTCCACCACATCAGTTTGGCTTTATAGAGAGACATTCTACTATAGACCAATTACATAGGGTTACCGATATAATTGAAGATTCACTAGAAAAGAAGAAAATCTGTACAACTATCTTTTTGGATGTTGCACAAGCCATCGTTAAAGTATGGCACCAAGGACTAGAATATAAACTATATCGAGACCTGCAATTTTACCAGATATTAAAATCTTATCTAGCTGATCGATATTTTCGAGTTAAATTTGAAGATGAATACTCTGACCTTAGACAAATATCGGCTGGAGTTCCACAAGGAAGTGTTCTGGGACCAATACTATATTTACTTTATACAAGAGATGTTCCAAATACAAAAGATACAAACATTGCAACGTTTGCAGATGATACAGCAATCCTAGCAGTAGGAGACAGTATAGAAGAGTCAACTAGTAAATTACAAAATGCCACTAATGCAATAAGTAATTGGACAAAGAAATGGCGCATTCAGCTGAATCAAACGAAATCCATACATGTCAACTTTACTAACAGAACAGTTCACTGTATTCCAGTTCTACTGAACTCGCATCCAATTCCGCATGCGAACACAGCGAAATACTTAGGCATGACTCTTGATGCTAAGCTGAAGTGGAAAGAGCACGTTAAAAAGAAAAAACAAGAACTAAACATCAAATACAGAAAAATATACTGGCTCTTAGGGAGAAAATCTGAGCTAACAGTACATAATAAGCTACTATTATATCGGCAAATATTGAAACCTATATGGACATATGGTATAGAACTGTGGGATTGTACCAAGAAGAGCAATGTTAAAATAATTCAAACCTTTCAAAATAAAGTTCTACGTAGCATTGTGAATGCACCATGGTACATAAGAAATGACAACCTTCATAAGGATCTAAAGATGGAATACGTTAGCGAAGAAATCAAGAAACATGCGAAGAAACACGCACAACGGCTCGGTCAACATCAAAATGCAGATATGCGTAGTATTATGACCAACACAGACCCAGTTAGAAGGCTTCGAAGGACAAAACCTTTAGATTTGGGGCGGTTAATGTAATCTTATAATATACTTGGAGCTAACCAGTGGGTTAAACTCAACAAAAACTAACTAACATTTACTAAAGATAAGTTACTAGATGAATTATATTCAGTTGTAATAAAATCCATTAATAAAAAAAAAAAACTAATTTCATTAAACTTAATTCAAGCTTTGAACTGATAAGAATTTTTTTGAATTATATTGAAATTTTGGCAGTGAATGATGACGTCGGTAACTGGGCATACTTTTGGCTTGCTTAGCTTGAATGAAGAATTTCAACTGCACTCTTACCAATTTCATATAATTCCTAATATCTTATATGATGTTTCATTTAGACTTTCTGGATTGAAACCAGTGCAGTCTGTATGGTTTCTGTGATAATGGAGGTTATATATAAGCAATGTAAACTCTAAGTGTCTTATATCCAATTTTCCCAACCAAACTTTGAGCCATTCATGTAAAAATTTACATCGTCTCGACTAACAAAGTCCTAGAGAAGACTTCTCCAGAGGACCTTCCCGAGGGAGGGATTATCAGTGAGAAATTTTACCAAAGAATGTCTCGGAATCGTCCAGTCTTAAATTATTTATTCACTTATACGTGAAGATGGTCTTCTTAACTTTAAGTAAATTTTTTAATTGACTATTTTACTAATTGTTGACTATACAGACATTAACATCATTCGTTTGAATCATTCGGTTGCACAATTGAGAGAAACATCACAAGCAACATGGGAAAGAAATAATGTTTCATTGAAAGCCTCAACATAGCACAGTGAAATCTTTTGTCCTGTCTAAGTTTGGGTTTATAATGAAACTGACAAAATTTCCGCCAATGTTGACATAAGTCGTTTTGGTTTTATTGTTATGCCTCCAGTCTTAAAGGTGACTCGTAATAAATACAATAAATAGCCTCATTTTTGGTTTACCGAGTGCTACAAGCTCCTTGGTTTTATCGACCAAGAGAGAGAGAGAGAGAGATCATACACCACAATTTCAAGTATGCCCCGACACTCACAAAAGAGTTATATTCTTCCCAAATCACAGGTGTTTGACTTGAGTGTCTTTAAGGCGACTTTACCTTCAATTATCATATAATTTCTTGCAGTATTTACGACTAGCCTTTGGTTAAACCAGCCTTATGCAGAACTCTATTGTATGCATTTCAGCTTGAAATTAAATTCGAATTTGGATATGGCCAAGTCGTGTCCAAGGACACATATCCCTCTCTCCCACCGTTCATATTTGATCTATCCATATATCAGACAAAAGACCCATGTTCCAATGAGAGTCCGGTTCGGCTTCACTAATGGAATAATGGAATACCTCATAACAAAGTTATGTAGAATTCTGTTTTGGTTCCAGTGCATTGGTGGTCCTTAGATTGCATCTTCAACACAGTCGAGGTATCTTCCATTTAGATGTGCAGCTCCAGTCCTTGGCCACCATACTAAGAAGGAATACATCTTGACCATGAACCTGCAGGAGTTATTCTAGACCAAAAACATGTTTTTGTTCTAGAATAACTCCTAGATATTTGACTTTTTTAATCTGTTGTGCCCTTCATATCGAGGCTCTAAACCACCATAGTTTTCCTCCTAGGTAATAGCGTTTCATCGAATTTATCCTTAATTATTATTAACAGGTCATTCGCATAACCCTGGATATCAAATCGCAGGCTGCTCTGTTCAGGTAGTAGTTTGTGAATGATCAGAGAACATGGAGAGGCAAAATATGGCCTTGAGGGCATACCTTCACGGCCTTAATAGGAATCGAGTCATCACATAATTGCGTTGTCATAGTCGTGCACGGGAGTATGAACCGAAAACATTTTGCCATAGAAAGTGTCATCTCTTTATTCACTACTGCTCAAACAACAGAGCAATAAAAGGTGTTATCAAAAACCCCTCAATATCAATAAGGACACAGAGATCTTTTAATACAAGAAACGATATTGCTCTAAGCCGTCACAGTTGAAGTGATTTTCTGGAGAGGATGTCACTCTTAACGGGTTGACTAAACGCCTTTCCTAAATTCTTCAAAAGAAACGAAATAAGGATCGTAGATGAAGCTGGCTCTAAAGATGCAAACCACTTTACTTCAGCAGAGAATAGAAGAGATGAGTATCTGTGCTACTTCCTGCTAAAGTTAAGTATGAAAAATGATAGAAAGAGATAGAACCTGTCACAGATGTCTATACCTCGTTGTTAAGACGATCACCAAAACATAACCTAACTATAATATTAGTTGGTAATCGAATCATGCAAATAACCAATGTATTGATGGTATGTAAATCTCACATCCATGTATTTTTGACAAACCATGAAAATATAATCTGTCATAAACTTTCCAAATTATCAAATTATATAAAATTTAACCAAAATATTTAATTAATGTAATTAATATAAAAGCTCTATTGGGAAAACAGCCGCAATAAAATAAAATAAATTTTCATTGCGGCAATAAGCAACCACAAAGTTTACTAATTTTTATGAAAGTAATCGAAAAAATCAATAATTTTACAATTAGTTAATTACGCGGAGCTTTTATGTGCGAAAGCACAAAATTAAACAACCAAAACCGAAAACCAATTTTCTCTAACGTCATTGTGTTAAATTAATTTATTTCTTTAACTATGTATTACAATTATAAC